>WTSP01027174.1:190895-221182 GCA_025331215.1 Actenoides lindsayi | reverse complement strand
CTCAAAGCCCCAGCCGACCTGGCCTTGAGCACTTCCAGAGACGGGGCATCCACAACCTCTCTGGGCAACCTGCTCCAGGGTCTCACCACCCACACGACCAGAGGTAGCTCCCTCGGGCTGCCCTCATGTGCCCTGCCCCTCACCATCCCCAGGGGCTGGTGATGGGCCCACACCCCCTGTCCCCATGTCTGTCCTGGCTGGAGAGCCCAGGAAGGGGCAGAGGAGCCCAGGTACCAAAGCAGAGAGAAGCATTTCTACTTTCTACGTACCCTTCTGCTAATGATGGGGGTGGGGGGAGTGATAGAAGGGCTTGGTAGGCACCTGGTGCCGTGCCAGGGTGGACCCACCACACCCCTAGGAAAAGAATTTTTCTATTTGAGTGTGGTCAAGCACTGGAACAGGTTGTCCAGAGATGCTGTGAAGTGTCCATCCTTGGAGATATTCAAAACCCCACTGGACATGGTCCTGGACAATCTGCTGTAGGTGACCCTCCTTGATCAGGGGAGTTGGACTAGGTGATCTCCAGAGATGCCTTCAACTTCAGAAGTTCTGTGGTTTTGTCAAGATGTGGAGCAACCAATTGGAAATTAGGACATAATGTTGTGACATTTAGAAAAACACTCTATACCTTAGACATTCATTTATTTTTCTTTCCAATAGATGTTACCGCTGCTCTCATAAATAATTCAGATTTTGTAAATTGTAGTATATGATTTTAACTGGTACATATTAATCACCTTTAGTGCATTCTGGAGCTTCTATGTTATTTTTAATGAATTTGTAAAATACTCTTTACGTGCATGAACAGGATTAACTCTAATTTGCAGGCCAGCCTGAACAGAGTCAGTATTTCATTGCTTTCTGCAGCCTGTTCATATTTGGTTATTCAAGGAATTTTCTTTTTCCCCATTGGTATCTGGACAACACAAGTCCCTGGTATTGTAAGGATTTGAAAAAACTATTTGAAGCTTGAATTTCAGACATTTCCACATACAGGATTCCTGGACTGTTGACACACACACACAATGTACTGAAGTTTTCTGCGCACAATAGTCTTCTTACAAGCAGCAAAACCAACTTAAAGCCCTCCCAAACACCTTCTGATTAAAAAAAAAAAAAAAAAAAAGCTGTCCTCCTCACCCTGAGATGTAATGGAATGAAACTTTTTTGCTTCTTTCCTACTTTGCCAGTGCCTGTGTTTTTAACTGGAGACTTATTTGTGGCCAAAGAATCCATCACCCATGTCTTTTCTTTTTTCCCTTTTTTCTTTTTCAGCTCACACTTCAATATCAGCAATACCTGAGAAACCAAACATGAGATGAGACTGTTTTAATTATCTGTGCCATAAAAGGAAAATATTCTGGTGTCTTGGGAAATAAATAAATAAATAAATATTTATGTGTTGCTATATCAAAGAGAGCCTTAATCACCAACTTTACTGCTGTTTAATGACATTAAAAAATTCAATGTAGAAAGTCCTCCCTCAGTGTTCAAAAGTAACCTCTAATAACTGGAAATCATTTAATGATCCTTTTGGCTACACAGTGTAGAGAAAAATAAAGCTTCTGGGCATATACCTCAATATTTCTATGTGCATAGTGTTGCCAAAAGGAAAGATCTCTGTTTCTTACGTAATTTAAGAGAAGTTAAGTTTCTTTCATCTTTCGTAAGTTAAGAGGAATGATTGAAATTGTTTATTGATGATTCTGAAGATAAAATTATGATTGATTTATGGCATACCCTGTGGTTTTATGCTGTATATAAGCTGGAGTTATCAGAGGGCACATATTCATTCTCCTTTCTTGTTAGTTTAGAGTCAATGTTATCTACCAAAATTAATATTAGCATAGAATCTACAAATGATGACAGTCAAAAGCTCAAAAATTTTCATTTTTTGTATATTCTGAAATAAGCACTGCCTCACCTTTCCGCTCTTGAAAATAATCAAGCAGATGATACAATGTTGTAATGCTCAACAACAGGTTTTGTTACTTCCACAGCACAACAGTGGATGAAGCATCAACAGTAAAGAAAACCATGTCCAGACTTTATTAATAATTTACCTCAGATGAAGGAAAGCTGACATGTTGTTGGCAGTATACATACTGCTTCTGCCTGACCAAGATTTGTCATTTTACTGTTAAGTAAAACCTGACAAAGAAGTGGTTTATTTGTTATCACAATCACAAAAGTCTATACTAATGATTATAGATAATGCTGGGATACCCTTCTGTTTCTGCAGCAGTTGCCTTGTCATATTCTACATTTTCATTTTCCTCATGGAAAAATTTCAAGACTTCTCTTACAAGTTATATGGTAATTATAAAAAAAATAATTATATACAAAAATAATTTGTAATTATATTCGATAAAACTCTAAAGTCATAATTTTAACATTTGCACTTGTTCTATTTGCATACTGTCTTATACCTGATTACCCACCTCAAGCAATTGAGAGCCTACTTCCATATAAACTCCAGCAAGACATATGGAATCTACTGTTATATTTAGTGATCCATGAGAGATCTTCTCTGCTGAGAAAATAGAAAGCTTCTTTCTTTTTAGGGGCATATTTTGACTTGCTGCAGACACTTACATGGTCAAAATCCACATGAGACACAGATATCACACCATGATTGGATCACCACTCTTGGCCAACCTCCTTGCCCTCCAGCCTTGAGTACACCCAGGCCAGTAGACCACAGAGACCTGCCTTGGCCAGCCAGGACTTCACTATTGTATATTTATGGTTTAAAAATTTCCTTATATTGAGAAAAGATTGACTACATAGTATTATCACATCTAAACAGACATTTCAAACAGGTCATTATATCTTAGTGGAAATGGGAATAATTCCTGGAAAATGCCCTCCAAGTAATGTAGTAGCCCCTTGGTTCTTAAGCTACTGTGTAGATGTGGTTTATTGGTATGTGAGATGAAGTATGATGAACTTGATCCCAAAGTTCTGGGAAACGAGGTAGCTTTCAAGGAAGATACCTGCAGTTCAGTTCTGCAGGCCTCCCCACCAGCCAGGGATGGAGATTTTCAGAGCTCCAGACTCTGACATTCAGGTCCTGTCAGAGAGCGATGACCTTGTAGGATGTCTCAAAGCCCTATCCTACACATTAGTCTCGCTAAATCCTTGCAATAAAATGTCAGAGTGTCCGGATAGGCTGAACATTTGCTGTTTTGTCTCCAACGATCTGTCCAGGAGATTTTCTTGTACACCTTTCCCCTGCTTGATTGACAAGTACAGAAGCAGAGGCTAGGGATAATAACATCTGACAGGCAAAGTCTTGAACATAACAGCATATCTATGACTTTTTATTGTGAGTGCACAAGGAACACGATCTTTGGCAACATAAAAGGAGAAACTCCTCCTCCCCCCCCCTAACTTTATGATTAGTTTCTGTTAAAAGACAGAAAAGTTCCTCCAGGCTGAATTCCACACCAAGAGCAAGGTTTAATCAATGGTGTGACTGCTGACTCTCCAGGCTTTGACTGATTGATACGACCTTCCTATAACTCATGTAACAAATGAAATAAGGGTCATCTCTTGTAAGAAGGAATAGGCAATCACCTCGAGGAGCAAATCAAAACCAGCATGAATTTGCTTTTAAAATGAGGGATAGATAAGAGGCCAGCATAACTGTCTGTCACTCAAATGGTGCATTGTGGTTCCCGTGAGAAGGACTGGCCTGCTTGGACATGTCTCCTGCTCCCCTCTCTCCCAGCTGGGTCAGGCAGCTTTTGGAGTACTGGTAAGAGACGTGGTTTCGGGGCTAATGTCTTCTCAGCCCCTACATGGGCATTGCTAGAGTAGTCCACAGGTGACCTGGCCACCTGCAGTGTGGGTGCAAAAGGGCTGTCCCCAGTGACATACATATGGCACAGCCGCATATCTGCAGCCTTCCTGACACCTAGGAGCATATTCTGGCTCCTGCCTTCAGCAACACAAAACCATGTGGTGTTACCTGGACTCATCTCCAGCCCCAGAAACTTTGAAAGAAGCAGCCTTGACAGGTTTATTCCAGCAAAGAAAAGAAGTAAGAGAGAAGTATGGCTGCAGCAGCCCAGCTAGGTCAGAGCTGGCACTCACCTGACCAGTGTGGGTAGCAACATGTATAAATAGGCTGAATATGGGGTTGGATGTAAGCTGGATACTTGTCTGGTTAGCCAGTGCCATGACGTCTGTTTTACTAGTGGTGGATATCCCAGTAAGATGACCCTGAGGTAAAGCTGCTGTAAGGAGACAACCCATGTTAGAATTATACCCTTAAACACCAGTCTCCACTGGGTGAATCTCCCGCTTAGTCCAGCATCTGGATCACAGCCTCAACCTGATGCATCCCTCTGTCATGCACCATGAGAGAACACCAGGCTAGTAGACGAAACTGCTTCCTACCATCAGGATAAAAACTGAAACATGAACACCGATTTTGATGTGTTGTCAGATGGATTTCTTATTGTCTGATTCCTACTGAAAAGTATGATTCCAAGAGTTGTTTTGTTCCACAACTCACTGCAGAGAGCTCCTACGGCTTATAGTGTGTAGTGACTAAACAAAACATATTTCTGCTTCTGCATTTCTCAGTGCAGTTACTTCTTGCTCTGACTCCTTTGTGCTGGGATTACTCAGTTCATCTTCTCCAGACCATCCTGTTACATGTCTGCAGCAGTCTACTCTGAACCCCACTCTTCCCCTCCTTGCCATCTTCCTAATTAACTTGGTTGCTTTCTTTGGACTCCTGTCCTACTGTCTAATCCATGAATCTGGAATTGGGTAGCCTCTGGATGCTCGTGTTGGCCAGTTGGGGATGGTGGCAATGGTTCACAGATGGCCCAGAAACCTTGGACAGCACAGAAAGAATATATGGAAGGGAAACCAAATGTGTTTAGGTTCACAGAGGGGCAGTGAATTATACTCAACATGTAATAAATGGAGCAGCTTATCAGAAAGGTCCAACTCATTTTCCTAACAGCCTTTCTCTCAGCCTCACCGGAATAGGATCCACATTTCCATCATGGCTCTGTTACATGCTGGGTTATGTTCCAGGCAATAAATTGAACTCCTCCCTGTCCACCCCAGCCACCTGAGCTGCTGCCTGCTTCTGTTCTCAGAGAGATTAGGGTGTGAGAAGAAATATACCCTGCAGTTTGTTCCTTGTGTAAAATTGCTTTTATGCTGAATGCAATATGTTACAGGATAGAAAAGCTCCTGTAAGAGCATGACCCTCTTGACGTGTAACCGCAGAAGGAGATAAGGTGAGAAAAACGAGCTCTGCAGCCTTTTCTGATCACGAATTGGTGGTGGAGACACTTGGAATAGCAAATGACTGCCCCATCTTTTCCAGCACCTACCTATAGAGGCAGGGCTCTCCAAATCTGAGAATATCTGTGTGAATGGCACTTTTTTCCTCATCACCTTTCCCTAGGATAAAAAGGACTTGCTTCTACACTCTGGATTCAGACACTGCAAACTTCAACCTTTAGTTTCTCCGTACTCTGGGTTACCTGGACCACATGCTACCACTTGTTAGGACTCACCTTGTCCCAGCGAATACCAGGAGATCACTCAAGAGAATCCCCAGTTGCCCTGAGATAGAGGTATAGACTGAGTTATGTCCAAGGGCACAGGTTTGTCACAGATCAGTGTTCAGACTGGGAAAACATAAATGGACAGCTTTCCCTGGCCTTACCCGATGGTGGTGTCACCATGTCAGTTCACAGTTGATTTGAATGAACATGCAAGTCATACGTGTACATTACAGACCATGACACGCAAGAGCTGAACAGCTGTAGGGACGGAGTTAGCAGTGTCTGTCTTCTTCCATTGCTTTTTTAGAGGGAACTTATATAGGAATCCATGAGGATGCTCAGGTACATGGTAAGATATTCACCAGGGGATTTATTCCTCCTAATTTTTAATGCTTCTGTCTGATCACATCTCTGTGGATTCCCTTTATAGTATCTGGAGAGAAAGTGGCACTTTCAGGTGCTCTTCACTGACCTATTTCAGACTTTAGGATGAGACTAATGGTGACTTGGGCTCTTCTGTTTATACTGATGAGAGCTCCAGCAACTGCAGAAGGACACATGCAGCCAGATGAGTCCCACCCCTCAGCCATAGCGGGATGCAGGGCACATTACATGCTGACAAACAGTGAGACAGATGGTTAGAATTTTACCATTTTCTTAGAGTTATTACTTCATATTTTCAGCAGGCAGCATAGGTTACACCTGCTTCACATTGGAGTGTGCTGTTTACAGCCATAATGGATTAAATTTTAGCTCCAAATCTGTTGTGTAAGAGCTGCATCATGGCAACAGGCAGGAAATATTACAGAGCCATCAGCTGCATTGTGACCATGGATGAAATTCAGCCACCCTTGGAGTATAACTACTGGACATTGTACAAAACTGTGTTGTGGGAAGCAAATTAAGAAACAATTATTCCTTAATAATGTCTTCAGTTCAGGCTTTAGAGGAATTTAGGTGAGCTCAGTGTAATTACCTTCAGTAGAATTGACCAGAACTTTCTTTCAGGACAAGAAAGCTAATTTGTACAGGAAGCAAGACATTAGCTTTATGTTTCATTCCAAATGAAATAGTTGAGATCACTTCTCTGTCATTGCCAGGAGAAACAGGAGACAATTTTGCTCCTAGCATTGAAATCAGTCCACACCGTGATCACGAAGGGGGTCAGTTCTGCAGAGTCACGGACAGGAACATCCAGCAAACATTGCAGCTCAGGGAACTGACAGACAAATGACACTGTCTCTTCATGGGCTGGTAGGACCAGCAAGAAGCATGTGCAGATGGAGGCTACGTGGGACTCCCCAGTGTGCACAGTAGGAGATGAACGGGCAGCTCCACATTGGGTGGGTGGAAGGGTCATGATGGAAATAAACGGTGATGAGGTTCCCCAAACACTGGGGTAGGCACACAGAAGGGCTGTGGGATCTTCATCCTTGGAGGCAGTCAGACAACAACGCCACAAAGCCCTGAGCAACCTGAAGTTGGCTCTGTTTTGACCAGAGGTCAAATCAGAGACTCACAGACGTCTCTTCTGATCTCAGATCCTACCTTCTGCTCTGAGCTAGGACCTGAGAAGAGTCATGGTCTGTCCTCAGCTTGAGGATCAGAACAAATATCAGTCAATGGGGCATAGAGGACCCTGCAGCCTAAGGGCAGGGGATGCCCCATCCAAGGAAACGGCAGAGGCTGTTAGCCCAGAGGAACACTGAAGCTCTGTGCGTGGTGGCAAGCATCCACTCTCTCACCATCAGGGCAGGGAGGAAAATGATGAAAAGGTCACTGGCTCAGAGCAGCCAGGAGTATCACAGACTGTTCAAAGATAACGATTTTGCTTTCCGTTTGGATGGGTAGCTCAGCTGCTGTTTGTCCTTTTCCTGAAATACCCCTCTGACAGCACAAGCCTCTGACTACTGTTGCAACAGAAAACAAATGTATAAAAATATTTTGGTTTGCTATTTAATCATCCTTTCTCCTTGGAAGGCTGCCAGCATGACTGGATTGTGTGTGGTCTAAAGATGTTGTCCCTTCTTCAGTGCCTGTCATCTTCCAGCAGGCTTTAACATGGGTAACAGACAATGCTCATCTTTACTGGTGTCTCTCAGGCCTTTCTCAACAAGGGCCAGAGTCCAGGGAATTACGTCTGTCATTGTTGAAAACCAACAATGTCAAAAAAGAGAACATAGCTTGTTATGATCGAGGCCATGTTACAATTGTGGCAGGAGCTCCTAACAACTCGACACAAGCTCAGGGCCACTCTGTGGCTTGCACATTCAAGATCCTAAAGAGAGGCTGTTCTCTTCTGACCCATTGCCCAATTTTCCCAACTCTATAGGTAGGGACTGCAACAGAGAGGTCTTACAGCACAGTTGCACAATTTTTGCAGTTCAATCAGCAAGTAAACCCAATGCTCAGAGCGCTCCCTTGCTCTAAAGGCCATTGTGTGATTTACAGAGCTCAGCTTGTCCAAGCATGCCACCCACTCGTGTATGGCTACAGCTGCACTTGGGTACACACAGGGGACATCTGCTGACAGCAGAGCTGCATCCTTTCAAAACTCTGGCCAGAAGAGCTTGGGATCAGATGTCCAGTCATGCAGCCCAGCCTTTGTAATACATGCAAAAGAGCATCAGTTTACACCATGGAGCAAGCGAGCCCACTAACACTGATGGCTCCAAGGAAGAGCTGTCAGTGCTGCCAGGTCGATGTTTGCTGGACAGTGGTGCTCTCATTTCCCCGGTGATCACCGAGAGCCTCATTGTTGCACCAGTGGGAAAAGCGAGAAGAGCATAGAAAGAATGACTGTACAAGATCATATGAAGTCCATCTGCGCTAACATCCTGCCTCCCAACAACAACCATGCAGACCAGGAGATGCATGTCCTGCTATCGGCCCTGCCCTCTGCAGTTTCCCATGGGCTGACTGGAGGAAAAACAGCAAATATTTGGGGTTTTCTACTTTTTTTTTTTTCTCTTGCCTCTCTTCTAAAGCATACTGGGAGAAGCACCTGACCCCATTTATCTCATGTGTAAGGCAGCTATCTCCTCTATTTCCTCCAAGGCCCAAGCCCTTTTTCCTACCCTACCCCATCCTCCTTCACCTGCAGTTTCAGGCTTCGTCCCTTTCCCATTTGAGATCTCACTAAATCACAAGGCTGTCTGCATCTAGCGAGATCCTCTATGACTGGATTGAATGAGGAGTGTTGCACTGACTGTGGGACCTGCTTCCTTACTTTTCTCTGTACACCTCTCCAAGCAGGGTCCTCTGGACCATGTCTAAGAGCTCCCTTGATGCTTTCTAACAGAGTTTCCCTACCCAGCTGTCTATCTCTGGTGTTCCCCTTGTCTATCTCTGAGCTTGTCGCCTTCACACCCTTTTCCTGTTTTTCGTATTTCTTATAGTCACGTCTACTTCTTTCTGAAATCTCCCAAAATATTCAACTGCTCTTCATACAGAAATCTTTCCATGACCTTGTTCACCCCATTGTGCTTTTTTCTACCTTTTCCAGCTCTCCTGTGTTTCCTGTTTTGGATGGGAGGGACCAGAACTGCACACAATATTTGGGTAAAGGTTTATCATGGATTTACCAGTATCATACATATTTTTATCTTCTATTGTCCTGTTAATTCTATAATCTGATTTGTGTTTTTGTGTACTATATGGGAGCAACAGTACTAAGCTGATGTATTCACGGAAGTAGCTGTTATAATCTCAGTACCTCACTCTTAAATGGCAGTAATCAACTTGGAGCCCATCGCTAGAGATGTGTAATTAGTATTTTCCCCCATGCACTTGACTTTACATTTATTTACGTTAAACTTCACCTTCCATTTTATCACATTGTGCTTCTATAATTCTTTCTCCTGGGTCCCCTGAGCAATGGTGCTGCAGCAGCAAACCGCTCCCTAAGCACTCGTGCACTTCTCCAGATTGTTGATGAGAAAGCTGAGCAACACAGACCATGGCACAGAACCTGGCAGTTCCCTGCTGCCCTCCCTCCACTGTGATGCTGCTCATTTACTCCTAACCCCTTTCCTTTCTTTCAACCACATGTTAATACACATTAGGACCTTCAGTTTTCTACCTATGGCAAAGCAATTTCTCTAAAAGCATCTTGTGAGGAACCTTACTGCATGCTCTTCAGCCTACAAGTAGACTGAATCATCCCAGTCTCCTCTGGGATGTGGGCTTCTTTGGGGGTGTTCACTAGTTGTTTGACTTTCCCTGAGGAAAGCTGCACTGACTCTTTCTCAATACATTATCTTCAGCCACTTCCCTACAAATGCTGAAAGCTCCAGTCTTTTAGACTTGTTGTCAACTAAACCAAAAACCCTGAAATAAATTCTCTAATCCCATGATGGTTTTAAACCAGAGGTTGCCTGTAACAGCTGTTTTGTCCTTGAGTTCCCTTAGGACTCGTGTGTGGATGCTGTCTGATTCTGGGGAGGGTTCCTGCTGTTTTATCATTTTATTCCATAGCCTCCCTGCTTGTATTTCAGTTTAAGATACATCCTCTGATAAATAGACCCAGCTGAGGGGCTTATTTATTCTAAGACAACACCAGGGTCTCTTCAAATCCTCCTTGCCCTTTGCAGTTGATTAGCAGAGTGAATCCTACAGCAGGTATCAAAATGCAGAGCCAGACCTCCTGTCCCTGGCTCCAGCAGAAGCACTTTCTGTTCTGTACAGCTTTGATGCAGTAAAACCAGAGGTTCAGGGCCTGAAAATTACACCAACTCAGGGTTCAGGGCTTGAAACACCCTGCGCGAAGTATCTGTCAGAACAGCAGAGACGAGCTGTGAAAGAACCCATGAAACCTTTATGGTGCTGTATCTTATGACTCACTAGTACCAGAAGCAAATACTTGAGCCTAGGAAAAAACTCCACATCCATTTTCTTCCTTTTGCCTCTTAGTCCTGTTAGATTAAGAGATGCCAAGCTGATAAATTGCCATTGTATTAATTTAATATTATGTGGAGACTCATAAATACCTGACTACCACGGTGGAGTGTATGTATCTCTCTGATGAAGGGAGAGTTTCTGCTCCAGAACACTTGCCATCAAATGATATGCTTTGAGAATGCAAATGAGCACTAATGTAGAAGGCAGCAGGCTCCCTGTGGTCAGGGAGATTTTTTGACTTCCACAGCACAGGTGACTTTGGAGGAGTGTTCATAATATCTTCTGAGAGTGGGTGATGGGGTTTAATAATACATAGTGACAGAAGGGTTAATTCATGAAGTAGTTCAAGAACAACTCTAAACAGGCCAAGCTGCAGAGAATTAAAGAATGGGATGGGAAAATGTGTGATGTAGAGGGAAATGCTCAAAGATGCACTAGTGCTGCAGTGACTGAAAACAAAGAGCTCATGAAGCCTGTGGGCCTGAGGTTGCAGAACTGGGTAAAGTCAATGCCCACCTGGTGACAGTGTTTCATGGGCACAGCCCTCACTGGGTTATGAGATGATGGGTGAAGGCACAGGGAGCAAGAGGGTGCGCAAATATGGTTGGGTAGTGACTGAGCAAGAAGAAAGACCACAGGCCAAAGGCTCAGCAGCATCAGAGGCAATAGGAAACTGCGGCAGCAATGGGAGGTGTAAGAACAAAATGTAATTTTCCAGTTACACCACCCAGATGCCAGCAGGGCAAGTTTCAACCTGTAGTGTTGGTGAACATGTCTGAGTACAGGGAAGCAGCCTTACTCTGTCTCTTTCTCGTGCAACATTTGCACCACCCCATGAGCTCGCGGCATGCCAGCCAAGTACAGGAGACAGGGTTCAGTATTTTGGATGAGTAAAGTCCTCTTAGCTTATGCTTATCCTCTCCCTACCTCGAGTTTTCTTTTCCTTGTACTACTTGGATCTCCCTCCTTCAGCCTCTGTTTCCCAGTCTCGATGTCAGGAGAGTGAGGATGAGCACCTGCAATGTCAGAGTTGAGGATGGTAACATATTCCTCCTGTATTAGCTTGTTTGCTGCCTTCTTTTATTAACTTTACTAACTCAGAGACATCCTGGGAGAAGCCAAAAGTAATTGGACTGTTTCATTTGCTTTCTAGGAACTGTTTACTAATGCTAAAAAAAAATCCCCCAAATCTTCTAAAACTGGATCACAACAGAAGTTTCTTTGGCAGAAACAGAACAGCTGAATTGCAGTAGGATACTCAAATCCTCAGGACTGGCTCACAATGCGCTCTAGCCACAGCAAGCGTCAAAGCCTTTTGGAGATATAGTGGGGCCAAGCAGAACCGTGCCTTGCTAGAGAGACATTGAACTGGCCTTCAGCAGCACTGAATGATGCTCTGAATCATTTGTCTCTTTCATTCTCCTCCCATTTTCTACATGAATTCAGTTTCCCCCAATCTCACAAGAAGATAAAGTGAACTGGATGTCCCGTTCCACTCACAACAGCCCCTGGCCCTACCCTGACCTTATGCCATCAGATATTACCCAGTCTGCGCAAATATTCCTACACAGAGAGAGGTGTTTCTACTGAAACACCTTAACCTTTGCCTTCTGGGAACTGAAAGGGTTCCTTCAAGGTGATGTTTCTGGAGTGGGTTGGCCAAGGTGGTGTTAGAGCCAAAAGATTTTGTGCATGTTACAGCTAGTTCCTTGACAGCTGGGTTTTGTTCCCACACCTCTCACTTCGTCTTCTGTATCTAAACACTTGGGAAACCCTCAATACAATTTAATTAATCCAGGAGACGTTTGTCCCTTCCTCCCAGACTGCAGACAGATCCTTCACAGTTTCAGTTCTTGTAAGTTTGGGGTATGATCTGAGGCCTGAGGTCAGAATTCCTCTTCCAGACAACAGTCAAGACATGTGTGTGACGTGCCCTGGGAGATGCTGGACAAAACATACCCTGGAAATTTTTGGACAAGGTGACACTGTGCACTCTACAGAGGGTGATCAAAATGGGCCATGCAAGGATTGTACATATGAACACAGATTCCTACTCTGCTCAGGTATCTGACAGAGTCACCGGCAGCATCCAGTTTTTAAAGTCTGTTAGAATAAATAACCCCCGAGTATCTTCAGAGGAACACTTTGTACAGTTTACAAAGCAATTCTTGGAGATTATCACTACAACAGCAAGACAAGTTCTGAGAGAAGAACTGATCAGGTTCAGCAGTGAACATGTGCCTCAAGACTAGTCCATCAGGACTTTGAACCTCAAATTCTTTCCTTCTGGTGGATCTTTTATAGAGGACTTTCTCTCTGCTGCTGTTGTTGCGTGCAAGATCTTGTGTGTCTTGGTCATCCAGTACCAGATGAGCTGTGTGATGATGCACAGCTACAGCTGCAGTAGAGTGCCAAAGCCCCAAAAGGTGAACCTACTAAAAAGGAAACACTTTCAACACAGGGATGGAAAGAGAAGGGAACAATTGAGATGACAGCAAAGAAAAATAAATGAAGGCAGTTAAGAACTTGCAATAATAAAGCCTGCTCTCTGGACGGTAACATTTGAAGTTGCTGACTCTGCAATTTATCCTCGCTGCGTTAAGGATGTAATAGAGTAATCCAACCAAAGTACTGCTTTGAAAATGTCAGAACATGCTCCAACAAACACGCCAAGAGGATATCCTGAACTTAACTGGGGAAAACAGAGAGAGCAGAAAGCAGCTGGGAAGAGACGAGAGGTTAGTACTCTTGAGGGTATTAACCATCCTGTTCCCCAGGCCTTTTCCATCCTAGTTACCTCCTCTGCCATCCTATGTGTGCTGTCCTGATGAGTCCTCTCTGTTGGAGGCGGAAGGAGATATTCCCCTTGCTGCTACACTTCTCCTGGTGTGAGGTTTCCTGAATGCAAGAGAAAGCTCAGCTCCTTCCTCACTCCCAGGGGTGCTGTGATGCTGACAAAGCTGCGAGAGCAGCTGAGGTCCCATTACATGGATGCTACACTACCACACATGAGGAGACCTGGTTCCTAGTCATAAATACACAAGAGAAAAGACAGCCTCAAGGTGACAAGGAATCAAAGACAGAGAAAGCCTCAAAGCCTTGTAGGGTGGAGAGTAGGTTTTCCAGGCTTGTCCCCCAGATTTGCTATTGCCACAGCACTGTCCCTTGTCAGACTCTGGATAGAGTTAGCTGTGGTACCTCTCTGACATAAGTAAGTCTATCTGAAGAGAGCAGGCCCATCCAGGGTGACTGATGGAGCAAAGGTGGAGAGAGTGAAAGCTGCCAGCTGCCATGATCTTGCCTCTAGTGCCCTGTGCACCCTTCCTCTTGATTCTCTGTAGGCACTTCATCATCGCTATCCCGCATCTGCTCCACTGTCTCCATATTCTTTTTCCTAACACTGCTGACCCACGTGGGTATTCCTTAGGTCTTATCTCTGTGTTTTATTTTTCACACTTGGTGAAAAACATCTCCCATCTTTTTCTGGAGGACAAGTACGAAGCAGTGAATATGGCAGGCTAAAGAAGTGCAGTATATGCCTGAAAAAAAATGCCTGATTATTTTAACTGCAGCTGAATTAATGGTGAACTCAGGAGTTCAACTGATAAGCACACCAGTAATAATCAGCAGGAGTGATGATGGTAATCCTTCAAAGGACAATGAAGAGATACACAAGACACTTGAGATGTTGCGTGATATAAGATAGGCAGGACAGAAAATACTTAAATATAGCTTCTAAAAATAATTACGTCAGAGTGTGTTCAGCATACGGATGAAATCATTATCCAATTAAAAAAGAATGCAACAACCCTTGATGGATGGTAACAGCCATCAGGAGTCCATAATTCAGTACAAGGGTCCAATTCAGTATCTTTAATGAGAAATTTTAGCTCAGTTTCATTGGATGTAGACTGCTGGGAAGCTGGACCGTACTATGCACTGCTCGCCCACTGATGAACTGGTCCTGCTGGAAAGGGGCTGGGATTATAACACATGCCAGAGTGAGTATGAACCAACAGTGCATGGTTTATGGAAATTAAAACAAACTGTACCCTGGTCTATGTTTGCGAGGAGAGTGGCCGGCATGCTGAGGGAAAGTCTTATGGCCCTTGGCATGAGGGAAAGATACCCCTGATGCTGTGTCCAATTTTGAGCTCCTTCAATTCAAGAGAGTTGCTGAGAAACTGTTAAGGGTTCACAGGAGACCTAACAAGGTGGCCCAGGGCTTGGAGCCCATGTCCTACAAGGAGATGCTGAGGAGCTGGGTTGGTTTCATCTAGTGAAGAGGAGGTGCGGATGTATAACCTAATAGCTCCATACAACTACTTGAAGGAGAGTTACAGAGATGATGGAGCCAAACTCTTCTCGCCACAATACAAGCTTCTAGAACTCTATCAGCTAGTGGACCCCAGACTCTCACATACAGGACAATTGTTATTACAACCATTTGTGCAAAGGTAGAAGGTTAGAACATGTAAGAATGATTAGGCAGAAATACATCACATACCATACCTCAGTCAACTCTGCTACTAGGTATATGTGCAATGGAAGACAAGGAATCTGAGGCATTATGGGACCTTTGAGAGTCCTCCACA
Source organism: Actenoides lindsayi (assembly GCA_025331215.1). Lineage (NCBI taxonomy): Eukaryota > Metazoa > Chordata > Aves > Coraciiformes > Alcedinidae > Actenoides > Actenoides lindsayi. The sequence continues at coordinate 206,151 of WTSP01027174.1, read as the reverse complement.
GATCCTTCCTTTTCCTTCCCACCTCCTCCTGATTTGAAACTAGAATAAATAGAGCAAGACACTTAGACCAGAGCCAGGTATTTATAATGAAGACAACTGTCCTAGAGTTGTTGCTGGGAATATGTGCTGAGGAAGTTGATCTCACCCCAAGACTTGAAGCTTTTTCCAGGATCATCATCATTACACAAAACCTAACCCAAAGTCTAGATAGCCCATGGGGCTGTGAGTGACAATATGGTGACTCACCAGCAGAGACCTAGGTCCTCACTGTGTGAATGTGTTTGAGGAGCTTCTGGTTAGGCCCATAACCTGAATTTCAACAGGTTCTGCTCCATGCTTCTGAATGAGATGCTGAAAGAGCTCGTGGAAGTGTCCTCATCAACCTCCTAACTCCTGCCACCTCCTGGTGCTGATTGTAGGAAATTCTGTGAACAGCAAACTTACCTTCCCTCCTTCCCTGCCCCAGTGCTGACACAGTCTGACCAGCCAGGACAGCATCTCCTTTGGCTCTCTATGGGTGGCTCAGGGAGGAGGACTGAGAGAAGGAGCATAATGCAGTAATGAACAGGAGTGATGGGGAAAGGAAGAGGCAACAACAAGTGTAAAAGAATGTCAGGAATACAAGAAAAAGGGCCAAGTGCTGACATGAGTGTTGATATCCTGAGGTGCTAAGGTCTCCAGTAGCAGGTTCACAGCTGGGTAAACCAGAGGAGGCAATTTGGTCTTCCTGAGGCTTCCTTCTCTACAGAATCGACTTTGCATGGACCTGGGGTGCTGCTGGCTCAACCGTCTCTGCTCACGTCCGGAAGGATGGTGAGCGTGTGAGCCATCCTGTTTGGATGAGAGCTCCCTGTGCTCCAGATGATGTATTCCAGAAGAATTACAGCTTCTTTTGTTGTCCTCAAAATGGATTCTCTACAAAGTGTGCAAAATCCAATCCACACACACAGAGATGAGATATCAGGTTTACTCTTGCATGGGATTGGGTGCTCATAGGTTAATGTCAAGAAAATTGACACGCCGTTGTGATAAAGCAGAGCATATTTATGCACTGGAGGTTGAGATGAAGTTACATTGTACCTGCTGTCCATGATTGACCCGGTGGTTAAAAAGGGGTAAGGGGTTTGATTTCACACAGCCTTACTGTCAAAAGTACTCCAGCACTGGCTGATCTCTATTCTGCTGACTTCATGCCCCCCTAAGCAATGTCCTCTGGGGAGGGTCCTTCTCTTCTTGTCCCTGTGATATCATCTTAATTGATGCTGACATGGGGTGTTCAGTACCTGTTGTTATCTGTATGGTTGTGGATGGGTCCTGTACATCAGCCCAGTAATTACCACCCTAAGCACAGTCATTCTGAGTCCCTTTAACATTTTCAGGCCACAGGTTTGAATGTTTGGGGACTAGAAGCCCACGGATAAGCGTTATCCTGGCTGTATAGACACTGCTATGACCCTTCTTCTAGAGAACATTGCTAGCGACCAGTGGAGGGGCTGCAGCTCCAGGCAGCAGGATACTGCCCAGCTGTGCGGGTTTCCTTTAGCACAGGAACAGATTTCTTTCTACTCCAGGAGCATTTTCTGCAGTTTGTGAGTACGCCTTGCTGGTTGTGAGTAATTTATGTATTTATTATGCCCCCTGGCAGTGCTGTTTTACTAAAACTGTCCCTTTTTTTATGTTGCTCCTTTATCCCTCTGGGAACAGGGCTTATATATCTTCAAAGAAAACAGAATTATCTCATATTTCTTAAATGGGATTTTAAGTGGAGTAATGCAGATGAAGGGCAGCACACAAACATAATAATGCTTTGTATCTTGGATAAAAAATAACCTTTCTTGGGAAGGGAAGCAGTGGTGATTTTTCTCTCAGGCTTTCCACGGAAAGTGCTAGCTGCTAAAGGACTTTTCTGTACATCTCTAACCAGTTCAGAGCTCATTTTTCCTCTGTAGTTCTGCTCTGTGCTAAAGAGGAAGGCTTTTATCAAGTGTTTTTTGTGTATCCAGATGGTTTCTCTAGGTGCTAAGCAGGGCTTAAGAGGATGTTGGAGTCTTTTCAGATGCAAAGGGAGGGAGGAGCATGGGTGCTCCAGACACTGATCCTGGGGAAGTCATAGTAGAAGAGATTCGTGTCACACTTGGGGAGGATCTTACTGCCGCTAGGTCACTCGGCTGTCTGGCCACACTTCTTCTCAGGCTTAGCTGTCTTCTGAAGAAAAGTTTTAAACCCTTTCCCAGTGATGCCAGGAGCCTATAAGGAAGGTTGCAGGAATTTTGCTGTTGCTGCTATTTATAATGCCTGTGTGGTGATGGGAGAGCAGGCGGCTTTGCAGAGAGCTCTAAAATCACTGCCATGCTGTGCAGAGCAAGGGGAAACAGGCTTTACAAGCTGACACGCTGAGCTGAGGGTGCAGCAGGGGTCAGAGCTCAGTGCAGTGTCTTGCCCTCAGTCCTGAGGCACCCACCATGCTCTGCTGGGAGAGTCAGTGTGGTGGGTTGGCCCTGGCTGGATGCCAGGTGCCCACCAAAGCCACTCTATCGCTCCCCTTCTCCGCTGGACAGGGGAGAGAAAAGATAATGAAAGGCTCATGGGTTGAGATAAGGACAGGGAGAGGTCACTCACTAATTACCATCATGGGCAAACCACACTTGGCTTGGGGAAATTAGTTTAATTTAATACCAATTGAATGAGAGTAGGAAAATGAGAATTAAATATAAAGTCTTAAAACAGCTTCTGCCCCGCCTCGCTTCTTTCCAGGCTTAAGTGACATGGGGAATTATGACTGGTTTTTTTGTCTATCATTGTTTCATGTTGTGGTAGGTTGACCTTGGCTGGATGACAGGGTCCCACCAAAGCTGCTCTATTGCTCCTGATTTCTCTACCTCTTCCCCACAAGTGGCACAGAGGGACAGAAAATGGAGGTTGTGGTCAGCTCATCACATGTTGTCTCTGTTACTCTTTCCTCCTTAGGTGGAGGACTCCTCACACTCTTCCTCTGCTCCAGTGTGGGGTCCCTCCCCTGGAAGACAGCCCTCCATGAACTTCTCCAATATGTTTCCTTCCCTTGGGCTGCAGTTCTTCATGAACACCTCCAGTATGAGTCCCTTCCAAGCGGTGTAGTCCCCCAGGAACAGACTGCTCCAGAGTTGGTTCCCTTCAGGGTCACAAGTCCTGCCATCAAACTTGCTCCATGGTGGGCTTCTCTCTCCATAGGCCTACAGGTCCTGCCAGGACCCTACTCCAGCATAGGCTTTTCATGGGGTCACAGGCTCCTTTGGGCACCATCCACCTGCTCTGGTGCGACATCCTCCAGGGAGTGCAGGTAGGTATCTGCTCTACCATGGACCTTCATAGGTTGTTGGAGGACAACCTGCCTCACCATGGTCCTCACCATGAACTTCAGGGAAATCTCTGCTTCAGTTCCTCGTGTATCTTCTCCCCTTCTTTCTCACTGACCTCAGTGTCTGCAGTGTTGTTGCTCTCACATATTCTGTCTCCTTTCCATCTCTGCAATAGTACAGGTTTGGGTTTTTTTCCCTCTTCTTAAATAAGTTACCCCAGAGTCACTACTGCCATAGCTGATGGGCTTGGCCTTGGCCAGTGGTGTGTCCGTCTTGAAGCTGTTTGGCACAGGTTCTATCAGACATGGGGGAAGCTTCAAGCAGTTTCTCACAGAAGCCACCCCTGTAGCCCCCCCCCGCTATCAAAGTCTTGTCCCACAGACACAACGTGGTCAGAAAAAGCGACCACCAGTCACGTTGCCTCCATGCCCTCCCACCTGGCAGGGATGGAGGAAGGATTCCTGCTCACCTGGCCTAGGGACTACAAAGCAGGTACCTTCAGGGGACATGCTGACCCTGGATCCTGGTATGGTCCTTGGGAGAAGCCCGTGTTCCTGGGGAGTCTTATCCTGTCACTGGACTTTGAGCATCTGCTGCCTCACCTCAGACATGATCCTCTCAGCATCACCAGGGCACAGATGTGAGGATTTGCCCCAAAACATGAGTTTCCATCCACTTTCTGATACTGCTCCCTTTCTCCCACCAGCCTCACCTCTGTTCCTCTTTGTTTAAATCAAAGGAGTCAACATTTATTTGCAGCCTTCCACTTTTCCCACTTAATTTTGTCTCTAAGCTGACTGGAGCAGACCAGGATCCCTCACCCCTCCTGAGCTACAGGAATATCTCTGAACTGTCATTAAAGGACAGAAGATACACAAAGAAACAGAGATAAGGCAGTGGCTGTGCAATGCCATGCAGCTCCGTGGTCACCGCATTCACAGCAGCCAGTGCTGCAGCCAGCCCAACATCTAATGCACAGCAGGGCCCATAATTGCATTTTGGAGATGGTGGTGTTATCCTCTCTGCAGCCAGCACAGCACTGAGCTGTACAGGACCAGCACAAAATGAAGATGGAAAACCAATATTGGAGGGCCCAGACTGCACCCAGAGGCTCTGGCTGCAATCACGGCACCACAACCTTGTTTCCAGCACATGTGACATGGAACATTGACAGCACAATAACACAAACCCATCCTTTTGATCAAGTTGCTGCCCTTGATATTCACATTTATCAGCGCAGGGATCATGGGGAGGTGGATCGGTGGAGCCTGCTGTAACCATGGCAGTGCCTCAGTCCAGCCCAGCTCTCCCCTTCCAGAGCATCCCCCCAAACACTGACCCAGGTGCCAGCAAAAAACCCATCCCTCTGCCCCGGAGCCCCCTTGCCATGCACAAGACCCTATCACCTTCCTGGCCCCTTTGAGACACCTCTGTTCACCCTCACTGTGGATACAAGCAGGTAGGCAGTGGAGGTCCAGTGCTACAGACCCTTGGAAGTGAACTCCCCAGGACTAATTCCACTGTCTGCTGCCTTTTAACACTTCCTCAGACCAACTGCTGCCTCATTTTGTCCCTCTCAATCATGCTGAGCCATCCTGGCCCCTTCTCTTGATCCTCTGTGACTCCATGGGAGTTCTTCTCGTGCCCTGGAACTGTGTCCCTGAGGAGGGGGTGGTTGGATGGCTGCAGTTCTCAGTGGAGATGGTATGAAGCTGATTTTCAACTCTCTCTCATGTCACAGACTTGATGTAGGGCCTCACAGTCTCAGAGAGCTCCTGATACAATCCATGAATATCTATGATAAGCCTAAGGGCTGGGTGAGAAGGATGGGGGACAGCAGAGAAGGCATCTGAAAATGGAGGAAAGGGGAGGTTCATCTGAGAGAAAGTCCACAGTGCCAGGGTGTCCCCAGGGCAATTTGTGCTCAGCAGAAGAAGCCTGACCTTAGCCTCCTGTGTGGTCATTAAAAAAACCCTGGGTAACAGTGAGACCAATGTTCTCGTGCCCTTCCTTTGACATGGTAAAAAATGAATCTATAGCCAGCCATCAAGCTGAAGTCCATCTTCTTTCTGTGCTCCAGCATCAGGGAGAATGGATACAAGGAGCCTGCTAGTTTTTTGCTGTTTACATGGGTAGGATCAACAGTTCAGCTCAGGTAGCCTTTCATGTTGAGACTGTTTTGCCCAGGATGAACTAACATCAGAAAAGGGACTGATGAATCCCTTCTGTTGGTGGTGTCTTGGGCCTTCATTTTGGTCCAGTGCACTGGAGAGCCTGAGCCAATGGTGGTCCCATCAGTCAAGCATCTCTTGCTTCTCTATCATGATCCTCAGCTACCGGCTGTAGGTGACCCTGTCTGAGCAGGCAGGTTAGACAAGATGACCTCCAGAAGTGCCTGTCAACCTCAACCAGGTGATCATGTCCTCCTAGGCAGACAGTGCTGTGGTGCAGGCATTTTATTGCCTATTAATTTCTGAAGTAGCCTGCCTATTACGGAGCTATTATCACTGACACCGGTAAAATTTGGGGATTGAAATGATATGTTCAGTCACAGCAGAAAAAACAGAGTCCCAGAGAAACACTGACACAGTATGGGAAGTGCAGCACTACAGAGTAACAGAGCTTTCTTCTGCTGGAGAGCAAGCACAACTTCACCAGCCTGCAAACTTCAACAGTCTTCTCTCATATCTCCCCATAATTTATCACCCTGGTGAGCAGGACTGAATCAGAGCTACAGCAACACTTAGCTCTCAACAGCACCTTCAATCAGAGAGCTCAAAGTTCTATGTAGCACACAATTAACCTTCTATCTACTAAAGTAAATTACAACACAAGGTGAAGAACAAATCAGAACCTTGCCTCAAAAAGTGAGGTCTGGATTCTGCCCTCCTGCTGATGCTCGGCCTGACTGCACAGTCACTTCACTGGAGCATGAAGAGGGAATACAGAAGGGCAGGAGCAGAAGGCAGAGTCATGTATCCCAATGCTGAGGGCACTAGGGAGGGAATGAGCAAGGGCAGGGCCTGCATTGGGCACACCACTACCTGATTCTCTCTGTGTCGGACAAGGCATCACCCTCCTCTTCCATTTTTGTATCTTGTTAGAAAGTGAGCTGGAACCACGTTTGAGCCCACAAGGTATCAGATTTTTTCACGGAATCATAGAATCATAGAATGGTAGGGGTTGGAAGGGACCTCTGGAGATCATCAAGTCCAGCCCCCCCCTGCCAAAGCAGGATCATCCAGGGCAAGCCACACAGGAACAGATCCAGGTGGGTCTTGAAAGTCTCTAGTGAAGGAGACTCCACAACCTCTGACTAAAGAGACTGTGGTATTTTCAGGGAATGTTGTCTAGTCTGATGAACACATGCAGAAAAATCATAGTTTCATTTTCACCCTCACCTGCCCACTCTGGATTTCTTTTACCAAGTCACAGAGTGGAAAGTGCCCTCAGTACCAGCATCTGCAGCTTTGGTGGGTCACACAGGGACCTCACAGACCCCTGCATCACTTCTCTGACTCATGGAAACACAAAGCAATTTGACAACACTTTCCCTCACAGGAAGTGTCTCCAGTGGCATCTGACCTGCACTGTCTGGTGTGTGTGCTTCCTAATCACTTTGTTATTTACAGCCGTATGAGATGGCACTGGACCCAGGGCTATTTGTTGCATATTCATCCCACTCGTTCCCCTTCCCTCTTCTATCCCATGGTAGAGGACACCTGAGTTCAGTGCTGCATTATTCTGACTTCATGCTGCTGACATCTTCGAAGTTGAAACAGCATGACAATGGTGTCCCAGAGCATCCAGTCAGACCCAGTGGCTTATCCATTTCCACACACTCGTAGGCACTTTCCTGTAAAAACTAGTCTGCTTCCCCTTGTTACTTTCAGTACTTTAAGACAAAAACTCCTTTTTTTCATAGCCACACAGCAGAAACATCTCCATTAACCTAATTTGGTTGCTCCCATGGACTCCGGTCCATAAGCCAATATTAACAAGCATTGACACGCAAGGAGGGACAGCGAGAGAGAAGATGTCCAGGAGTTGCTGGACAGAGAGGAGATGGTCAGAGCACACGTCCTGCAGCACTCCTGTACACACCCGTGGCCGTGCCTGACGCTATGGTTCCCATGTACAGAGCTGTTTGCACAGACCGAGTGAACACCTTCAACCTCCAGGGAGGTCATCATGAATCCAGCGAATAGACAAAGCTGATCTGTTTCTTTACACAAATTTGCAGGTATTGGAGGTTTCAAATGGAAGGGTTTTTTTAATCTCTCATTCCTTGAACAATTTATTAAAAATCAAGATTATATCAGATGAAGCTGTGATACCTGGGTACAGACCTAAGGCAGGACACAAAGCTGGCAGCAGATCCCAGGCAGAGCCCCGGACCTGCCAACACATGATGTGCCAAACAAGGACATTTCTGAGCAAGAAATGGAAAGGGAAGCACCTAGAAGGTTGGTGCAGGAGAAAATACCACCTGCAGACTTCTGAATGGTTCCTAGATCCTTAGGAGAAGTCTGTGGTGTGAGAAACATGAGCCCACCAGGCTTTACTGTGCTTAGCGGTAATCTGTGGCAGAAATGGGTCTTCCTGTGCCTCTCCAGTGGTGTGATGAGAGTCACAGAGCCACAGTAAATAGGACTGGAAGAAACTGCCTGGTGGCATTTACAACATCCCCTGCCACAGGGTGAGATAATCCCACCATGGTCAGCTCAAACCTTCGCATCAAAACATCCCATGAATGAGATCTCATCACTTCCCAAAGCAAAATGCTCCACTGTCTTTCATCATTGGAAATTTTTCCTAATATCTACTCATAACATACCCACTGCCACAACTCCACCCCTTCCTTCCTTCCTTCCTTTCTTTCTTTCTTTCTTTCTTTCTTTCTTTCTTTCTTTCTTTCTTTCTTTCTTTCTTTCTTTCTTTCTTTCTTAGCTTAAACGACAAGGTTAATTTTCACCTCTGCAGCTCCCTTTAGTACAATTACAACTGGCATCATGTCTTCTTTCAGTCACCTCTTTACTTTCAGTGATGACAGCTCTTATTTTCTTCAAAGATCATGTTTTCTAGACCAATGATGGCACTTCTGCATCTCCAAACTCATCTACATCCTTCCTGAAGTAAAACAGCCACATACTTTTTTAACCACACAGGTTAAAAACTATCTGGGTTAAAAACTGGCTCGCAGGTCAGGCACAGAGAGTTGTTATAAAGGGAATTAAATCCAGTTGGCAGCTGGTCACCAGTGGTGTCACCCAGGGCTCCTTCTTGTTCAATATCTTTATCAATGATCTACATGATTCCTCAGCAAGTTTGCAGATTACACCAAATTGGGTGGGAATGTCAATGTGCTCGAGGGTAGGAGGCTCTGCAGAGGGGTCTGGACAGTCTGGAGCGATGGGCCAAGGTCAATGGGATGAGGTTTAACAAGGCCAAGTGCCAGGTCCTGCACTTGGGTCACAACAACCCCCTGAACACTCCAGGCTGGGGGAAGACCTACAGGAAAGCTTCCTGGCAGAAAAGGACCTGGGGGTGCTGGTGGACACCCAGCTGAACATGAGCCAGCAGTGTGCCCAGATGGCCAAGAAGGCCAATGGCATCCTGGCCTGTATGTGAAATGGTGTGGCCAGCAGGACCAGGGAAGTGATTGTGCCCCTGTACTTGGCACTGGTGAGGTCACATCTGGAGTACTGTGTTCAGTTCTGGGCCCCTCACCAGAAGAAAGACACTGAGTTGCTGGAGTGAGTTCAGAGAAGGGCAGTCAAGCTGGTGAAGGGTCTGGAGAACAAGTCCTCTGAGGAGAGCCTGACGGAATTGGGAGTGTTTAGTCTGGAGGAGGCTGAGGGGAGACATCTTTGCTCTCTACAGGTACCTGAAAGGAGGTTGTAGTGAGGTGGGTGCAGCCTCTTGTCTCATGTAAATAAAGACAGGACTAGAGGAAATGCCTGATGTTGCACCAGGGGAGGTTTAGGTTGGATATCAGGAAGAATTTCTTTATAGAAAGAGTAGTCAGGTGCTGGAAAAGGCTGCCCAGGGAGGTGGTGGAGTCACCATCCCTGGAGGTGTCCAGAAAATGTGTAGATAAGGCACTTCAGGACATGCTCTAGTAGGATGGTGAGGTTGTATTTTTTGTGGTGGTGGTGTTGTTGTTGTTGTCTTTATGATGATTGGACATGGTGATGTTAGAGGTCTTTTCTAACTGTGACAATTCTGAGATTCTGGCATTCTGTTTCCAGGAAAAGCTTCAGATGTGTTGAGTGCAGTAGTCCCCAATGTTGGAGAACATGTTCATGTTCCACATGCAGAATGGTGCCTGTTTTCCTCACCACAAAGTGGCATTGTGGACCTCTCTGCTGTGCTCCCCACAGCCTGTGTTCCCCAGGACAGTTTTCCACAGTGCTGGGCAGCTGATTTTTCCCCTTGGTTGAAATCATGATACATGACATTCATCACTGCTCACCTGAGCATAAGGCCTGTTTCGCTGCCATGAGAGGATATTAAATTGATTTTATGTGATATGTTCTTGACAAATCAAACTTGGCTGTAATTCCCTGGCTTGTTATCTCCCAGGTGCTCACAAGTGCTTTGCCCGATAGTATGTTCCTGTTCTTTTACAGGTATTTTGGGCAGCTGGCTGGTCAACAGTTCCCCATTTCACCCTTCTTTTTTTAAAGATAGGCTTTGCATTTGTTTTTTCTCAGACCTCCAAAATTTTATCTACTCTCCACACACTTTCAAAGATAAAAGCCAACTGCTGAGATTGATTCAGCCTCCTTTAGCACCATACTGTGAATGCTGGCAGGCCCAGGCAATTTGAGACCCTCTAATGTACCTAAGTGCTCTCTCACCCACTCTTCCTCTGTTGCAGAGTAAATTCTTACCCCTTTGTCAACAGAGCCGGATTTGCATTACCCATGTCATTGTCATCAACTCTTTTAGCACAGGCTGAAACAACAACCTTCAGGATAAGTTCCTGATAAATTTTAGGCAAAGGATAAATTCCTTTGCCTGGAGCATCATCAGTCAAGACTTCTTCACCTCCTTGCAGTAGCAGTGGGCCAGCAAAGAATCTCTTTTGTCTTTTTCTCATTACTTATTTCATTAAAGAATGTTTACTCATTAGTCTTTATGTCCCTCACTAGCTGTATTTCCTTTTGTGCCCTCCTTGTGCTGACTCCTCCCCTACTTCCTCTCTTTTATCTCTGCCCTTAGCTATCTGACTGAGGTCACCTCTGTGAAGGGGCTTCTTGCAAACCTCAAGCTTACAAGAGAGCCCCAGCCTGCACAAAGCAGCACCAGCTCTGAGCTGTGTGCAGTCCTTGGTGTCAGAGACATCCTGCCACACCAGGAGGTCACAGCCTGAGGACATCAGACCAGCCTCTAGACAAACTGGCACAGTGTCTAAGCAGAGCCCTCCCTTTGTTCCCCCTGCCTTGTAAACTCACAAGTGCAATGCATTCAAGGAAAAGGAGGCATGGTCCAAGGGGAAGCTGTGACACCATCCATACTTTATTCTTTCTGGATGTCTCATCTCCATCATTGCTTAATCTGCCCTTCAGCTCCAAACTGGGAATGTGACTGTACCCAGCCCTCGACTATCCATCTCCCATGGAATACAAACTGAGCAAAACCCTTTTCCCCATGGTCCTGAGCTCCTGCTGCTGGGACAGCACATTTCTTCAGCATTGCCTTGGGCAGGTTTCATCCACATCGTTGTATTTAGGTCTAGTTTTGTGACCACCCAGAGAATGCACATGAACAAGGGCAACAGGAAGCAGCACCTTGGTCTATATAAAGCCTGATCTGCACATGAAAGTTTTGCTGCTGTGAACAGCAGCTTAACCTAGCACAGCTAAAATTGTCCCAAGATAAATAAATACCTTTATTTTGATAACAAGAAATGGTAGCAGGAGTGGGCTAAAGACACATCAGGTAATTTTACAGTAAGCCAGAAGGATCCTTCACAGGCTTAAGTCTAGAAACAAAGTTAAACTAATGCAACATTTTCACATGCAGATGATGTCAGGGCACGTATGCAATCTGTGGGGCAGGTGAGGTCTCCCCAGCCCCTGCTGATTGTCCCATGGATCCAGTAGTTTATGAGCTTACCAGGAATGAGGTGCTTTTTCATCCCTGCAGAGACCCTGGGATCCTGCTCTGCACAAGGTTTCTCTGCTCTGCGACACTTCTATTAATCACCACCTTAGTCAATTATTTATCAGTCCCTCTAAGTTGTACTCTGTCATAAGCTGGGCTGGAGCAGCTTGTGCTTCCAGACAGGCTGTCATGTACGGGGCTATCTTTGGAGCTCATCCCCACCTTCGTGACTCTGACGGAAAAGATTAAGGGTACTTGTCACACTCCTGCTGCTGCAAGTCCAGAGCCACTCTTGCTGTCCCTGCAGCACTCCCAGGAAAGAGGACAAAAAGCGGCATTTGCTATGGTTTTAAAAGTCATTGACTGCTTTTATTCCTGGCAGGGTAGGGGATGGAATAATAGGAAACAGGAGCAATGAATCCAGACTATTAAATAATGACACTTTGATAGGACCATTACATCAATTAATTCTAAAATGATCATTCAGTTTTAAGGCCATGTGTTGGCCTGCCATTTGAGCCTGTATTTCTGCTTCCTCATCTGTCACCTCATAAGACAAACATGCCCCAAAGGATGTCAGCAGCCTGGCTGTTACAGGACATGTCAATATGCAGACCAACAACCCTTCAGTGCTTCGTAGGCTGAGAGCCCTGGAGGCAGCCAGGAGGGGATGGGCAATACCAGTCTTGGCACTGGCTAATCACCCTAATGAAAGAACACATATTGTACATCCCTTTGTTATTCATATCTGAGATCCCCCTGGTCCCATCCCCTCCTAATGACTTCATGATGATGATGTGGTCATTAAAGATGGTTATTCGCTCAGGACTCCTATACATAAATTACAGGAATAAAACATTAAACAGAGATGTTCAGAGCCCTTTCAGAGCCATCAGCTTTTTATGATTCCTAATTAATCCAGGGTGTGATTAACTAGAGGCAGCAATGCTGGTGGCTGCTCCTTTTGGGGATGCACTGGGAACCTAGGTGTGGATAAGGTTAATGCATCACCACACTAGGAACAGATCATGTTCTGTGTGAGTCCCACCTGCTTTGTGATCCTTGGGCATTAACGTGTAGTTATCCTCATGGTCATATCATACAGTAAGAGCTGTTGGGCTCAGTGCCTGAGCTGAGCAGAATCCCTGCCTGCTAACCCTGGGCTAAGGTGTCCCTCAACAAGGGTTGCTGTGGAATCCTCAGTTCCAGATCACTGATGAGTCCTCTCCTTACACCCTTAAGTCTGTTTTCCTTGGCATTGCAATGCATGACTAAGCTGTGGAGGACATTGCTGGTTGTCAGGATCAACCTAAATTTGTTTGCGTAGAGTAGGACACATGTGCCTGATCTCTCTGTGCCCCTTATCCCCCTCGACAGGGACTGGGGTGAGGTGGGGGATATTCAAATGAATACAACTTGGAAGATCATCAGCTCTGCATGGTCCCTTAGGTACGATAGTTTTTCTTTCGAGCTTGAGATGAGAGTTCTGAGAGCACTTTTTACTTGTTTCATTTGCATCTTGTCACTTTATAACTCACTTTCCTCTATAGTTTTGGTTTTTATTGTTTGGTTTTGGATTGTTGTTTTTTTTTTTTTATGAATGCATGAATTCTGCAGTCCAAGAGACACCTTCAGTTGGCCTCTGGGATCTTTGAAAGCTTCTGGGTCAGACAAGATGTGAGCCAGTTTACAGTCTCATCTAGTTTCCAAATCTTCCAGCACTCTCACCTCATATAAACATTCCTCCCAGTTTGAAGGCGTTGAAATTAGTGTCAAGAGCAAAAGGGAAAATGTAAAATCAGAGGAAGGCATCTAAAGAGCTGCCCCTGTGGAGTCCAAAGGCAGAAATACCCCAGGCCCCACTTGGTCTGGCTGCAGCCCTATGTCACGGACAGTGCCCCAAACTTCCCCAGTCCCCCCACCACATGGCATTACATGGCTGGACTGGGAGGCTGCTGTGCTGCAGGTATGTTGTAGAAATCTCTTGCAGACCCCATGTCCCCTCAGGAATTCTGCTTCCCACTTTCAGTTATAGGTCTTTTTATTTCCTCGTATGTAATATTTATGTCTGACCTTTGCCATTCAGACACTTATGCATCAGCTATGGAGGAAAAACTGATGAAAGATTCTGGAGTCCTCCTGGGCCAGGCGAGTGTACAGTGCTGCAAAACAGTCTACCAAAGCACTATTGATTTATCAACGATCCCCTTGGGTCAGCTATGGCCTCATCACTTTCAGAGAGAACTAATGGGCTCTTTCTTCTGCTCCAGGGTTATGAACTTGTCTTGTTGACAGTCTTCTGCCTTACTGGGACGGATTCCTGGTGTCTTTACCGGGCTTTAAATAAGGCATGCTCCTTTTCTGTGCAAAACCCCTTTTCTCCTCTGCTCAGCATTAAAAGCACAATGTCACCATGCACCCTACAGACAGTGCTTTTTCCCCTTTTTCTCTCATCTCCACTCTCATCTGGCTTCCAGATCCATAACTGTGCAAGCAGAGCACCTCTGTTCTGTCCTGGCACTGCCAGCAACATTCACAGGGAGCAAGAGCTGTCATGTTTACTGCTGCTGCAGAATAAAACAGCCCTTGGTGGAAATGATCCATGCTGCCTTTTTTTAACATTCAGGACTAAATACACTGTACAAACCATGGAAAAAATGTCTGGGAAAATACACAGCAGTAGGAAAAAAGCACAGTTCCTCAATGGATGCTTCCAGTGACCTGTACAGTGACAGTCATTAAATAAAGGCAATTCTCAAGTATTCCCGTTGGACTGCTGGTATTGTACACAGCTGCCAAACAGCTCAGGATGGAGTGCCTCTCACTGCCCCCAGAGCACTTGCACCGATGCTTGCATGAAGAAATAATGTGAACCAGAAGATGGTGAAGCGCAGGATGAGGCTTCAAATAGCAGGCTCATCTGGACCCAGATGTGTGTCTCTGCAGCTCTTTCCTCAAAGAAAGGGAAAGGGAAGCAGAGCAGAGACATCCCAGTGATTCTGCATTGAGTCAGCTTCAACTTCTCTACACCAGTTGCAAGGTGAATTGGGAAAGGACTGTGGGTCTTCCATATTCCAGGAGGCTTGTTGTATAGGGTTCCTCGTGGATAGAGCCAGCCTGGACAGGACCAAATCAGTGTTAATAAACTTTCCAATTTTCCCACCTTACAAATAATAGGAGCCTTATGAACAGAGTTCCCCGGGAGGCTTGAGTGATGAAAGCACATCTGCCTGCAATCCTAACACAGAGCTTCTTTCTGGGACAGGTGTGACCCTTGTAGTATAGTTGCAGCTTGGGATTCAGAAGTAGATCCTTTCAAGCATGCTTCCCTGTGATGTGCTAAAGAGTTGAAGGCTGGTCATTAACCATAGTGGCACCTCAAGATGTTGGAAACATATCCAGCTACAGGAGATGGGCACTGGAGGAAAACTGTCTACTCTGAAGCTTTCTTCTCCAGGGATCCCAAATGTGAATGAAGTAAGTGTAAGGAAAAAAAGCAGATCTTTGCCCTTAGCCCAGGAGAACTGACCAGGACAGTTCCCATCCATCCCTGCAGAAAACAGCCAAGGCGATGTTTTGGTAGTCCCATTGTGCCCCCATTCACATCGGGGCAGGATTTTCCAATGGGTTGTGTTGTGATGCTGGAATCTGGAGATTTTCTGAATGCCAACCAGTTACAGGCTGTATTTTTCTTATCAAAATTCTCCTTTGGTGGGTTTTCATCTGTAGGCTCTGCGTTTCTTTTCTGCCCAGCTCAGTCTGGTTTATGATTTAAGCAGTTGCCCCAGAATACAGATGACTCTCTA
>WTSP01027174.1:174709-186495 GCA_025331215.1 Actenoides lindsayi | reverse complement strand
TAGAGAGTCATCTGTATTCTGGGGCAACTGCTTAAATCATAAACCAGACTGAGCTGGGCAGAAAAGAAACGCAGAGCGTACAGATCACAATCCAAATGGATATTAAAGGGGTTCAAAGCTCCTACAATTGATAAGGCAAGAGGCCCAGCCGATGGAGATTCTGGTTGCTAAATGAAAGTGGGATAGAAATTGGATAATCTGCACCAGATGCTTGTATTTTTTTACAGGCTCATTCACTTCAGATGAAATCCTTGCAGGCTGGAAGATGGCCAGCTCCTGCTACTGAAGGGAGCATCTGGAGGCAGTCCCAGCAGGACGCAGACGGAGGACCTTCCCTGTTTTCTTATCACTGTTGTGAAACAAACTGTCACTGAAAGGGAAGCAAGGCAAGCTACTTCTGATGCTTGGGGAAACATAACTCCTGAGACGTGAGCGGTGATTCCTGCGGTAAATTATCACCTTGGAAAGGCTTTCTGATGCTGACTGTCTCCAGCACAACACGCTGCAGTCGAGATTGACTTTGTACCTGTTTATAAAGTTTTAAAAATAATAATAAACAAAGCAACTTGCCTGTTAGTTTGGATATAGAGAAAGTTGCAGCTCTTTTTTGCTGTGTTTTAATCTATTTCTGATAGAAATCTGAAGGATGCAGCACTCAGTTTTGCATTTTAATGTCAAACAAGTATCTGTTGTTGCTTAATGCACAATTGAGCAGATCCAGGCTTTTTCCCTCCAATAAATGTTTTCTTTTTATGGAAACATAATCCCTAAGTGGGCCCTATAAAAACCCAAACCCATAAACCATAAATTCTAGACCTGAAAATAATCATTTGCAAATTACCCCAGAAATACAGATTGGGTTTGGGAATCCCCGCAGGTGCCAGACAACAAATGAAAGTTCTCAACATCGTTACACCTGATCCTTGTGGCACTGATCACTTCTCTGGAGCAGGTTGCCCAGAGGTTGTCCAGGCTCTATCCTTGCAGGTTTTCAAGACCAAACTGGATAAAGCCCTGACCAACCTGCTCTGAACTTGTGGCTCACCCTGCTTTGAGCAGGAGATAGGAATAGGGATCTCCAGTCTAAACTATTCTATGAGCCTATGGTTATCCTTCCTTTCAAGGCCATTGCCTTGGTCTTTTCCAGGCTTCCAGAAATCCACTCCTTCTCCAGGTGATTCTGGAGACAGTAATAGGCAGCTCTGAGACAGCTCAGACCTGCCTGAAACACTCTGGGCTGAATTGTGTCAGGTTCAGATAACGTGAGAATCACAAACTCGCATAACTCTTCACTACTTTTCCCTTTTTCAGCCCGATTCCCCTGGCTTTGCCACTTTTGTCAGCTGCCTGAGCAGCCTTGCTTTTTGTAAGGACAGATGAAAGGCATTAAACATTTTACTTGATGTCCTCTCTGGGAACTTTCCCTGCCCACTGAGTAGCAGACGTTTTGTTTCCTTTGTCTTCCCCTTGCGTGCATGCAGAAGGGCTTCTCAGCCCTCCTCATGTCCCCTGCTGATTGTTTCTCTTTTTCTACCCTGTTCTTTCTTTTTACATCTGTAAATATTCTTCTTACTTTTGCACATTTTTTTTCTGCCCAAGCTGGCCCAGTTTCCATCCTCTGCTTGTCACTGAGTAACTTCTCATTGGGATGGTTCAGCCTAATATACTTAACACAATTCACTTGTGGTACTACCATGAGTACTCTTGAATGCTTTTCTCCTTAGTTGTTTGTTGCTTTTTTTCCCCAAAAAATTTACTTATCAGGTTAACTTCAGGATCACTGTTCTATTCACAGTTCTTCCTCCATCTAATCTTCAGAGCGTTTATCATTTCACAGCCATTTCTGAGCTCCCTCTACCAAATTCCCTTTGTTTGCAGCCGTTTGGTATGGAGTGCCATACCTGCCACCTAGGATTCTGTTCTGTTTCTGAGGCTGCAGAGTGGAACTTCTAAAAGCGGAGAATAGAGGACAGCAAATTACAGACAGCAACATATGAATTGCAAATAATGAATAATGAAAAGCAAATATTTGGTCAGGCACACACAACCCAGTTCATGAATGAATAAAAGCAAACAGCCACTCCCAAAATATCTAAGCAAACAGAAACCTGCTGACATAAATATTTGCAAATAGCACATCAGAGGCTGAGACAGAGAGGTTTGCAAACACTGCCTGCAAACACTTCAGCAGGCCCAGTGAGCCCTGGATACAGCTTTAACCCTGTCATTCCTGTCTTTGGGTTTATCTTTTTCTCACCAGTTACATCTCTCATACACCATTCCAGGAAGTCTATTGCCAGTCTCTCTTCTTTGCTTGACTCTCTGGGAAGAAATGCCCCTTCTCACCTCTAATGCTGAAGTTTATGAGAAAGAGGCAGAACGATGACACTATCAAGAGGTTCAGTGGGAATTTGCATGAAGCTGAGGAAAACCTCATGAGGCTGAACTGGAAATGGGCAGGCATTTTTTTCCAGTAAAAAGTGCAAATTAGTTTTGTCATAACTGAATTCCAATTGTCAAAATGCCCATTTTAATTTTTTCAGCCAAATGGCAGCAGTCAAGATATCACCCAGATGCTACATAGTCAGCAGCTCTGAAGGACTATCTCCCCATCAGTCTGTTTATTCTGGCCACCCACACTCCAGCCCTTCCATGCCACCACCCGGTGTGGCTGCTTCATTTAAAAGAAGCCAAGGCATCCTCACTTTCAAATGCATAAAGTTCAATTCTTAGGGTTTTCTTTCTGCTCTGGATTTACAGCCCAGTAAAGTCACTGGGGAAGTATAGTTTGAAGTGACATTTCTGGGCTGGTGCCCACATGGATTACCAAAGTTGGAAGAAATTCTCTGGGAGATGAAAAATTACTTCTTAGCATCCATTGCACTGTCAGGACTGACAGAGATGTCTTCGGTGAGTTCAGAGCTCACTCTCAGGGCAAAACATCCCAATTCAACAGAGAAGTGTCCCTGCCTTTATCCCCAGTACGCCTCTGGGTATAGAGAGTGCCACCAGTGACAGATCACCCAGTGTGGGATGAGTAAGATGAAACTTTTTGGCAGTGGCCATGTCAATAAGTGCATAATGACCACCAGGAAGGCTGGACACTACTTCTCAGGGTTATGTCTGAAGGTACAGGCAGTTCGGAGGAGCTTGTCACTGCCCAGTCCCCAGGGGCTTTGTGCAGCTCTTTAGATGTCTTCCTCCTGATTTTACATTTTCCCTTTTGCTCTTCATGCTAATCTCAAAGCCTTCAAACTTGGGAAAGTTTTGGAAACTAGATGAAGATCAGATGCTACCCTAGAGTTAGGATGAGACTGTAAACTGGGTCACATCTTGTCTGACCCAGAAGCATTCAAAGACCCCAGAGGCCAACTGAAGGTGCCTCTTGGACTGCAGAATTCATGCATTCCTAATAAATAAATAAATAAATAAAAATCAATAAAAAACGAAACTATAGAGGGAAGGGAGTTGCACAGTGATGATGTAAATGAAACATGTAAAAAGTGTTGCCAGAAGAACTCTCATCTTGAGCTAGGAAAAACAGACTATCATACCCAAGGGACCATGCAGAGCCCACACAGCCCTGTGAAAGGAAATGTTGGAAAACAAGTCTATAATGTTTGGAGGTACTGAATGGTAACCAGTAATGCAAAATGACAGTGCTTAGCACAAACTCCTCTCTCCACCCTGCCTGCAATTATATCCTCTAATTGCAGAGTATTGGAACAGCTACTGTGTGCTAATAGAGTTCATCTCAAAGCATCCCTGCATGTCAATACCAGTCCCACTGAAGAAGGGAAGAGAGCTATGTTGCTTGTCCAAAGCTACCACTCCATAGCTGGAAGAGGCATCATGTGTGGAGCTCCTGCTGTGCATGGCTGGGGACACATTTCTGCAGACAGATTGCCCAGTCCAGCAATGGCACCACTGGTGCTCTCTGCTTTAGGTCCACATTAGGGGATACGGCGCTGTCTGTGCAGTACATCAGCATCTTCTCTCTCACATTTCGCAGATGCTAATTAATTGAAGTTGCTATTTCTTCTGAAGATGAAACAACTTGGATAAATGGAGGCTTGGTGTCTCAATTTTCCTGATACATTTTGAATGCACATTTCCACTGGCTAACCTGTGTGGGGGTTTGATGCATGTGAATGGCGCACGTGGCATACAAAGGAGAGAATAAGCACAGACCACAGCAGAGAAAGTTATTCAGGATTTCTTCCTTTTTGAGGAGACTCCACGAGCAGCTTGTGAATGCTCTTTGCTAAAAAAAATCTGCCAGCTTTCTGTGGGTGGCAGTGAAGCAACAATTTTCACTTCTCTACCTCTTCCTTCCCCAGAGAGAATATTTTTTTGGGAACACATGTGATTTTCAAAGGTCTAAAACTGTCTTGAAATTCCACACTTCATAACGTGAATTGCATCTCACTTTTATCTCACTTTATAGGGTCTTCATTTTAATACTATTAGTTTATATGATTCCTCGACGGAGCAGTAATAGAGTGGGATAATATGCACGGATGTCCTCTTATGGAATAACTGAATAAAGTCTTTCACATTTGGTAGTATTTTATCTAGTTCTATTTTATTTTCAAAAACACTGAAAGCTAATTGAAACACCTTATGCTTTTATTTTTATTTTTTTTGTCCCAAGAGGAAGGTGTCTCCTGGCCATTGGGATGAGTCAGTCTGAAAAATAACAAAATGGTCTTTGATGTCATCATTCAGGCTCAGCTACTTTCCCTCCAGCAGGTAAATAACATCTCTTTTATTCTTCCCTACAAGGCCTTTCATTGCACATATTAACTCAGCAGCTTCGGGCTGTCCTGTTCTTATTTTAATGAGATCTTTCTTCATACTGGGAGAGTGGTCATCACCTGTGTACATCATCAGGTTCATGAGAGTCTGGCCCAAAGCCCCTTGATGAGGGCTGACTCCTAATTGATGCTACACACCCCAGGAATACCATATCAGTCAATGTGAATAACAGTGGTCCTGAAATAACACCAACATCTCTCTGCCTTTCATGTAGGAGTCTGTGACAAAGCGTTCTGCAGAACATTTTTAGGTCAACTGATATGGCCAGTCCCCTTCCCTTCAGGATTTACAGTGCTTCACCTTGACAATGACTTTGATCACAAGACATTGTTGTCTGCACACATTGGCCCCAGACGAAGTCCAGCTGGCAAGCATGGCATTTGCTCTCTGCTCATCATGTCCTGAAGGCTTTGAGTGACCTCTCCATCTTAACAATGGAACCAGGAGGTGACAAGTCGAACATTTAACTCCACAAGGACCAAATCTCCTTGCATAAAGTCCTCCAGATGGCTCCCACCTGAAATGAAAACTGTCACAGTGCCCATGATACCTCATGGTGTATCGAGAGACACTGTCCTGAGGACATGTGGTGCTGTCAGGGAGCAGAACCTTGGGAGATGGAGAGGTCAAACACAGGATGTGCAAAACATGATGTAGGACTGGCATCTCTTGGGGTACCTATCCCCAAACCTCCACCCTTGCACAAGCTCTGTTCGGCAGTGATACAGCACAGCAAAGCTCAATTACAAGCGAGGATTAAAAGGCTATATGAGAATTCATCGCGGGAAACTGTATCAAGACAAGCCACGTGAAAAAAACAGACTTAGGGAATTTATTGGTCCTTCTCTCTCCAGACTGATACTTATTTCATTAGAAAGTAATCGTATTTGTCTGACATGATTTACTCATTGCAAACTCAGCTTGATGCACACCTTTTCAACACACCCTTTCCTGAATGTATCCTCAAGCTACCCAAAGACAGCAGCTTCTTGAGTTCCTTTTCACAGGGGTTTGCCACCCTGCCTGCAACTTCCAGCTTCCAGTAAAACTAATTATCTGTCAGAACAATGTGCAATCTCACTGGCACCTTTGTTATTAAACATTATTAAACCATAATGATCATTAATGACTCTTTGATTCCTAACTTTGTATCTCATTTAGGGATGTGGCCCTCAAACCTTTGGGGCTTCGCTCTGTCGGACTGGGAATGTCTTTGTGGTTAATATTTGCTGTAATGAATACAGATGTGAAGAAGGCATCAATACTTACACCACACACTACTCTTTCAGTAACGAGTAATTTCCCACTTTCTTGCCTTCTAACAACTCTAGTGATTTTCTCAGTGTTAAGATTTTGACACTGGTTTAATATGTGTTACACTGGTGATAATAATAAGCAGCACTGTGCATCATTAGGTCTGAAAATATTCCCCCCAAAGAGGGTAACACACACCATTTTCCAGCAAACCAAAGCACAGAGCAATGACAGAGCTGTGATGACGCTGCAGATTGGTTGTGTAATGTAAGAGCTAAACCCCGAATTTCAGCATTGGCTGCGGCATTAACTGCTCTCTCTTTGGCAGGTTTAGACAAGGTGGTGGCCTTGTTCCACTGGTCACTGGATAAATCCACAGTCAGATACAGACCCTGCTCTGCAGTGGCTCTTGGTGCAGTGTGAGATCAGGAGGGAGGCAGGTGGTGATGGAGCGTGAGAGGTAATAACACTGCCAAGCACTTTGGACAGGTATTCGGGACTCACTTGTCATTTATCACATTTCAACCCATCCCTGATAGTGATGCCCACCTGAGTTATCACAGCAGCCATTTCCAAAGAGACTGTATGACCTTCTGAAGGGCAGCTTTGCAGACTTGGCTTTACAAAAAACTACTGCATTTCCTTCTCCTATGCACGCTGACCTCATGTAGGAATGTAAAAAGATTTCTAAAGGAAAAATTCCAACTTTTCTGCAAGAGAAGCATCTGGTGGATGATTCCCAAATGATGGTCATCCTCCAACGATAACCCTGAGATGCTCTCATGTGCTCTGTGGTTCCCTTGGCTTACCTGATAAGTGTACGAGGTGCTTTGGTTGTTGTTAGGAAACGTGCAATCCTCACAAGCAATGAGACACTTCAGTCCTGGTCCAGGGCCCCACTCCAGTCAGTGGTGTCTTTAGATCCTGGCTTTTCTGAGAAGTGGGAACAAGAGCAGCATTCCATCACTCCTGCATAAACTACTGTAAATACACCAAGGAGAGTAAAACAGTCCGACAGAAGGACTGTAGATTATTTTGAGGACAAATATCTATGTTCTCACACTAGTTTACAAGACAGGTCAGCCAACATTGCCTAGGGATCCATCCTGCTACACTGCTACATACTGGCCATGTACCTTCACCTCAAATCCTTGTTTCTAGATAAAAAAGGCTCCTGAATTCATAAGCAGCTCTAATGGAGGAAACCCAGTACCACAGAAAAACTGGGTAAACCTTCTTAGTGCAGGAGGACCCCATCAGGCACATAGATAATTTATTCTTGACATTAATTATCCTGAACTAGGACATGAGGAATATTTGTTCTTACATTTGGAAGGATCTTACCGGACAGAGACCACTTATGCCATATTTCTGGAGTGAACCAATCGCTATAATTAGGCCAGCCAATATATCTGGAAAAAATCCCAAAGATGTTTTCAAGAACAAAACCCTTTGTCCATTGTGGGTATCAAAAAGCTTGTTTTTTCCCCGATCTGCACTGTCTGTCTGATGGAAACAAACACTTGTCTTTGCACCTCAGCCTCACTGACACCCTCGCTCTCATGTTTATGACAATAGTGTTCACAGAAATAATTTCTATTGTTCTGTTCCGATCTTGTGTATCTTTATACCTTCCTTTGTTCTCCCAGCTAGAGAGAACAAACAGGAGCTCATTTGGTATGCATCCATCTGCTCCAAGCACTTTTCCTTCCCTTGTGCTTGTGTAACAAGACCGCTGACTGCATTGCACTCATCTCCATAGTAACTTGGGAAAACGCTTTCTCTCCAAGTGAAGAATTGGACAGAAGAAACGACGAGTGCCACTGGAAGGCCCACCAGACATCAGCAAGGCACCCAGCCTGTAGGACTGTGGCTTACAGCAGGGCTTCAGGAGAAGTTCAGGAGAACAAAAGTTTTCCTGAGATTTGTAGTAGGATGCCTGAAGCCAAAACAAGGTCTCACAGGAGCGGGACTTCATGTGGGAGCTTGCTCCTGAAGAGAACCTAGAGGAGATAAGGAAAGGGAAGAGCATGAGAAACAACCTGAGGGGTTTGCTGACACAAGGAGCATTTCACTCAAGTTACTTACAAGGGAATGTCCCTTTTCAGGGATTGAAGACGAGATAGGATAAAAAAGAAAAAACATCAGCTGATTTGCCCAGCCCTAGATGACTCAATTCATGCAGTGCTTCTCTGTAAAGCAGTTCCTGCAGCTACCAGGGACGTCTCTGTGGTCTTTAAAAACCAGAATCTGGCTTCCTAGAGACTCCCTGTTTCCACAGTGA
Organism: Actenoides lindsayi; assembly: GCA_025331215.1. Taxonomy (NCBI): domain Eukaryota; kingdom Metazoa; phylum Chordata; class Aves; order Coraciiformes; family Alcedinidae; genus Actenoides; species Actenoides lindsayi. The sequence goes on along the minus strand of WTSP01027174.1, from coordinate 178,139 downwards.
TCAAGATGAAAGTCAAGCAAGGTGCAGCCTGCCACTTTGATACTCCCTAGAGAAGTGGGGACAAGCCAGCCTTAGCCGGGTCACATCTTCCTGCTGCTACCTCCAGTGCCCCCACCTGCTGCATCTGCTCTGACAGAGGAACGAGAGGGAGGCCGTTGGTTGCAGGGTTGTGCAGAAGAAATCCCTGAATCAATAGGGAAAGGATATTGATCTTTCAGATCTGTCCCATAGCTCAGACTTCACTCTCACTCTCCTCCCTCCTTCCTGTGGTTGAACGACATGCAAGGCTTGGCCCTGGTTGAGGTGGAACCAGAAGGGTTGTGAGAAGAAGCGGTGGTGGGAAGTGAGGATCACCCCCTGAGCTTTCCTAAACCTCCTGCCCCAACCCTCCCTGACCCTCTCCTCCAAAAGCACACTCCAGTGCTGCCAAAGGCTGACTCTTGCCTGGCCAGACAAGAAGTCTTGATCTCATCTCCCTTTGCCAGCAAGCATGGGGCTGGCAGTGCCTTGGTGCTCAGTCTGCCTTCTTTTGGGATAATGTCCTGGTTTGAGTGAGAAGGGGACTAACCGTGCTCAGTGATTTTCCTTCCCAGCTCAGTTCTTCTCCGTCCCTGCGCTGTCTGCAGCCAGCAGCGTGTTTCACAGGCAGCAGCTGCTCCCAGCAGTGAGAACAGCCCGTGGGCACGGTCGGTACCGAGGGCTGGGGTGCAGACCAAGGCCACTGCTGGGGCTTGTGCACCACGTTGGGGGTGCAGAAAGGAAAAGGCGGCACCTGCAGAAGGAGCGGCCAAGTGACCCCAAACTGCCCAGCGAGGCATTCCAGCCCAGAGACGGCATTCTCGGCCTAAAGCTGAGGGACCAGGAGGGTCTCGTTCCTCTTGGCCCGCTTTGCTGCCTTTGCTGCCTTGACTCGGGTCCTCACAGAATTACTGAGGCTGGAGAAGACCTCGAGTCCAGGCCATGACCCAGGACTGCCACATCGGCCAGACCATGGCACTAAGTGCTGCATCCAGCCTGCCTTTAAGCACAGCCAGGGACGGTGACTCCTCTTCCAGTTCCTTCCTCGCAGCACCCAAGGAGGCCTCTGTCCGTTCTCCCTTCGATCCGGTCTGTGCGTTCCTCAAACCAGTACCAGAACCCAGCTCCTGAACACAGCTCCCGTCTGCTGCGGGGCCCAGTCGGGGACTCTCCCGGTGCCTGCTCCACAGCATCAGTGGTGATGGGGATGGAATTACCACCAGGGGGGTTGGGTTCCACACTGCTTTTGTACATATTTGTATATATTCCATTTATCATTGTTTTCATTTTCATTCAGGCTGTTGTAGTTCTCTAATCGCTGAGTCTCTCTCCCTCATTCCCTCTCTCTTCCCCTCTGGGGAGGGGGGCTAACAGAGAGCGGCTGTTACAGGTCTGAGGGGCTGCCCTGACCCTAAACCCTGACAAAGTATTGAGACCCCTTTGGTTGTTCCCCGGGCGAAATGCTTTTCTTTATAGGATTCTCCATTTAGGGGTTGGACTGGATGATCTTTCCAGGTCCCTTCCAATCCTGTGAGTCTGTGATTTTCTTGGGTTAAACTTTGTCTGCTCCTTCCTCTCCCACAGGTCCCAGCTGTAGTTGTTGGCTGGGTTTTGTTTGGGTTGGTTTTGTGGGTTCTTGGTTGGGTTTTTTGTTGGGTTTTTTTTTGCTTTGTTTTGGAATATTTGGACATTTCTGGAAAGGGTATTCCATTGCAGTGTGCTGTTACCCAGCCGATTGTTCTACCCGCTCTGTCCTCTGGTAGTTCACTGCAGGCAGGAGTCCCCAGGCTCGTTTGGAGGCGGTTCCGTTGCGCTGTGTCCCGAGCAGTGGGGACAGGACCTTGGGGGGTGAGGAGCCCGTCGCTCTGCGGCTGCCGTCGCTCTGCGAGGGCCCCGACCTGCTCAGGAAGAGCCTCCAAAAAGGGGCTGCTTTTGTGCTTTTCCAGTAGGAGCTTTTAAAACCCAAACAGCTGAAACGTCTCAAGTTTCTGCTTTCACCGAGCTGGTTCTGCGGCTGCCGTGTGCTGGGGCAGGGTGATGGGGAGAGGAGGAGGAGGGAGAGGTTCGGGAGGAATCTCGGGGGGATGAGAGCTGAGGAGAGCAGGGGGAAAGAAAATAGAGGAGAGGAGAGGAGATGGAGCCTGCGGAGAGTGTCCCTGGGGAGAGATGGCCTTGGGTTGTGAGCTCCCCCCGCCGTCCCCGTGTCACGGAGCTGAGCCCGGGCGAGCGCTGGCTGAGGACGAGGAGCTGTGGCAAAGGCAGCACTTACCGGGGTCAGCACGGCCCCTGGCAGAGCAGAGCTGGGCTCCATCTGGTCCCCCTGAGCCACCAAAGCTCGGCCGCTTCCCGAGCGCCGGGGTTCGCAGCTTGTAGGGTTGTGTGTGCGGTGGGTGTGGAAGGGTTCGAGAGACACCGCGAAGCTGGTCAGACCCTCAGACAAAGCTGTAAGTTCATATGGTGATGAATCTCCCCGGTGGGAGTGGGCTTCAGAGCTTGCAGAGACCAGGGGGGTGGGTGCCTGGGGGTCCCTGCCCTCCTGACCGTGCCCAGCGCTGCTTTCTGCAGTGCAAGCAGGGAGGAGATCTTACTACAGCTACAAATCAAGTCTTGTCTGTCTATTCTTTAATGGGTGAACTGGAAGCTGAGTTGGTTTTGTACCGCTGGCCCCGTTAGAGCTCTGGATTTGTAAGCAGTTGGTTTTGGAGATGAATGTGGCACAGCTATAAAGGTGCTAGAAAATTCAGGACTGTGGGTGCTTTCAAGATGAGTTGCGTAACAACGACAACAAAAAGAAATGTCCTGCTGAAGCCTGTAGCCCCTGGACTTCTGGGGGGACAGTGTCAGTGGTCACACTCGGGGAGGGGAAAGCAGAAGAACCTTGAAGTGTCTCCACTTTGGTTTAGAATTTCATCAAACTTGGATGGAGAACTCAGATTGAAACCAAACTACACTCATCACCCAGACCTTCCCGCCTCCTTGTCTTCCACACCAAGCATTTGGAAGGCAGAGGTTACAAGGGAAGGTGTATTTTTAAAATCCCCTATGATTTTCTGGTCACAGAATGGTTTGATATTGCCAGTAAGAGGCGGTGGTCAGGCAGTGCCCCCCGGGATGTGCCTGGGCCACAGGGAGATGAGGTTTCTCCTTCTGTCTCCCCTCATTCATCATTTTTATCCTGCTTTTTCTGGGTCTTCTTTGTCCAGCTCTAGGTGACACCCCCCGCCCCTTTTCCACCTCTGACTCAGATGCTGATTGTCTTCTGCTCTGCAAGAATCCCAGCGTGGTGGGGGCTGGAAGGGAGCTCTGGAGCTGATCTGGTGCCACCCCCCTGCTCTACCCAGCAGGGTCACCCAGAGCAGGGGGCCCAGCAGCGCAGTGTCCAGCCGGGGTGGGAATCTCTCCAGACAAGGAG
>WTSP01027174.1:125228-174609 GCA_025331215.1 Actenoides lindsayi | reverse complement strand
CCAAGGAGGCCTCTGTCCGTTCTCCCTTCGATCCGGTCTGTGCGTTCCTCAACCCAGTACCAGAACCCAGCTCCTGAGCACAGCTCCCGTCTGCTGTGAGGCCCAGTCGGGGACTCTCCCGGTGCCTGCTCCACAGCATCAGTGGTTATGGTGACAGAATTACCATCGGGGGGGGTTGGGTTCCATACTGGATTTGTATATATTGGTATATTCATTATTATTATTATTATTATTTTCATTAAAGCTGTTCCAGTTCCCTTCTCTAATCGCTGAGTCTCTCTCCCTTATTCCTTTTCGCTGCCCCTTTGGGGAAGGAAGGGTGTTAACAGAGAGCATCTGTTACAGCTCTAGCAGGCTGCTCTGACCCTAAATGATGACAGACAAGGAAATAAAAATCTAAATGCACTGGAGAGAACAAAGTCCTCTTTTCAGGGAGAAACTCCTCAGAATGTTTCCATGAAGTACTTCTTGAGTAGGGATGAAAATAATGGAGATAACAGCCCATCACCTACCCTGTGTGTCCCTGTTCAACAGAAAATGATGTCTTTTCCTAATGACAGGAGTTTATTGTTCCCTTGTTTTTCAAGTTTCTTTGTCTATCGATCTGGGTGAGGCATCTGCTGGCTTGGCCTCAGGCTTCATTTGTGGGCTTTGTTGCAGCACCCAAACCAGCCCAGCCCAGCCCAGGGATATCTTGGCCAGGGCACCCTGGGTTCATTCTGGTTAAGAGCTGATGCCCAGCTCCCTCTCAGCTGGTCAGTTGACGCTCCCTGCAGAGTCCATTAAGGCAGTGGAGACTAGGTGCAATTAATTCCAATTTAAATGACTGCCTGCATTTGATCTGATGAGTCACAGTCCAAAAGCTCTTATTTTTCTCCACTGGAATAATGGGGAACAGCTCATCCTGGGTTAAAGCTTCCCAATTACTCTTTTCTCTTTGACTATGGTTTATAATGGCAGGAAAATTACTCTTTCATCTGGCTAAGGATTTAGTTAACACTTGTCTTAACAGTTCTCCACTGGAAGGACTGGTGCATGAGTTTGTTTTCAAATGGAAGCAGGAAAGAGTTGAAAATACCCCCAAAGATAAATAGATTGGAAGAGGGAAATCCAAAGGCATTCAGATTGTATCGGAAGCCACATTGCTGTAAGATTTTAAGGCCAGTCTGGATGGGGCTCTGATCAACATGATGGGAGGTGTCCCTGCCCATGGCAGGGGGGTTAGGAATAGATAATCTTTAAGGTTCCTTCCAACCCTGACAATTCTGTGATTCTATGTGAATGGGTGTGTTTTCAGAGAAATGGGCCAAACACTGCAAAGGAACAGCTTGAGTGTCTTTAAATCTAAAGGTGAGACTGTGTGGCAAGTGAGAGGTGCCAGATGGCAACAGGGAAAGTGAAGATCAGCCTGAGCTTCAAGTGGCACGGCAGATACAGCTGGGAGGCAGCGGGGCTCTGGCCAGGCTCCAGCTGAAAGCCCTGCTCGGAACCACGCGTCTTAGCGGAAAGACATGGGCAAAGAGGAGGGGATTCATGGAAGAGCAGCAACCGGGGCACAGAAATTGGGGGAAGCAGAGTAGGCTGAGCTGAGCAGAGAGGGAGGAGAAATCAATCCAAAAGGATTTCTGGGTCCTGATGCGCAGATGCTTGCAGGACACAGACAGAAAAAACAACAACAAACCAAACCACTTTCTTACTAGGAACAAATTAATGAACAGAACCGTCTCCCTGTGATGTATAGCTGTGGCTGGAGGTCTGGTCACCATTTCTCTAGGAAGGAGAAGGAAAAGAAACATCAAGGTGAGCTTCCTGGCAGCGTGGTGCTGTGGGCTGTAGGGCTCATTTCTGAGGGGGGTGGGGGGTGTGGTTATTCCATCGCCTGCATCTCTGCAACCAAACCAAAGATACATCTTCAGGATCAGCCTGTCCAGGCCCTTTGAGGAGGACCAGATCTTTTCACAGAGCTTTTCTGCCTCTCTCCTGGGGTGCCATGGAAATGGCTGGTATTTTCCCTTGCAGATGTCTCCAGCAGATTTCTTGCTGCACATGAAACAATTTATGTGAGCAAGATAACTGTGTGGGATGGAAATGTATTTTTGCACATAAACAGTTAATGCTTTATCTGTACAAATCTGCATGGGGACAGGCAATAAAGCACCTGGGATGTCCCCTAAATAATGGCAAGAGTGTTGCTGGGTATCCAGGGATTTCTCAGAACAATTTGTAAATGGATTGATAATAATTAGGGTCTGGGTTTTCCACATGATACCCCAGGCTGGTGGAGGGCAGGTGGTTCAAGTGAGCAGCAAGGAATCAAAACCAACCACTGCCACTCAGCAAAATGACCTTTCTAGCTACAGGAGCTCAGCTGGCATGCTCTTTAGGGAAAGTTATAGAGATTTCTGTGGTCGTGCTCTCTGATTATTCATGCATTTCTTAGGCAGGTGTAATGACTCTGCACTCACTCGGTTTAGGGTCTGGTCTGCTCTCAATTGCAGCTTGGAAATATGTCCCTGCAACTTCAAAATGAGCAATCAAGTGGGGTCCTACATTCAGGGTGGTGCAGCAGAACTTTCTGAACTTTATGGGTTTAGATCTCTGTCTTTTGCTCAAAGACATAGACTAGAAAGCAGAGGAGAAAGACTTGTCATGTGGCTTTGCCACTGCCTTCCTGAATGTCTTTGGTTGGGATATGCCCACCTACACTGCTTGGTTGGACTGTGTAGACACTATAGTAGCAGTCCCATAACTCTTCTCATGTTGCTGGTGCAGATTTGTACTGTACCTACCCTATGATTGTCCCACAAGGATTTAATGAAAAGCTCATCCCCAACACTGCCCCATGGCCTGTTTTTGTGTGGCATTTTTCTATTTCTTGTGACCCTAGCAAGGTCCAGGACTGTTGCAGGTGTCTCTCTAGTTGTTGCAAGGTGACCCAGGAAGCACAGTGCTCACCCATCAACCCAGCCTCATCCTGCATGCTGGCAAGAAGTGGTGGCTGCCCAGACAGGGGCCTGTTCCTTTCTTTCCTCTCAGTGCTGACCCTGAGATCAAACTGGGACAATTCTCTTGATCTCCTTGGGGGCTTTGGAGAGTGACTCATGGGGCTATGTAAATCTTAAATCAGGTTGGACTCAATGTTCTTAAAGATCTTTTCCAACCTAAATGATTCTATGATTCTGTGATTGACAGGGACCAGAGAACACTGCAAAGTCTTGGGAACCCCATCAGGATTGAAAAAGAAGCAGAAACGTTTTACAGGGTAATTTCCACAGCTCGTTCTTGCCAGGATGTTCATCCAAAGTATTATGCTCACACAACCTGGGGGCTGAAGCTGTGCCCAGGCAACACTGAGTCAAGGCAGAGACTTTCCCCCCCTCTGCTGACCCCAACCCTCCCTAAGCCAAAGCCCCTGGCTCTGGACAGCAGTGGGTTTATGATCACTCACAGTCCAGATTAGACATGTGGAGCTGGAGATTGGTACAGACTTCATGAGCAAAGCTCTCCTGGGCAGGGGGTCTCTGTGCGTGGGGCAGTGCCGGCACTCAGACTGTGGGCAGGGATTGGGGTCACCCCAGCTGTGGGGGACAGTGCTGGGGGGGTGTGCGTGCAGAGAGGGGCTGTCGGTACAGCAGCAACAGGCACCTGAAATAAAAGCCCTGGAAGGAGAGAGCAGTGCAGAGGGGTTACCGAGATGTGTGAAGGCAGGAGCATAAGGACCCAGATGAAACTGCTTTTCACCTGCCTTCACACTGCTTCAGGGAGCACTGGGAATCAGGAAGAATAATGATTTCCTGAGAAACAGAGTAAGAATCTTGCAAGGTAATATAAACCCAGCATGAGTAATTGAGTCATGTTTTGGCAAAGATTGAGTTTGCTGTAAAAATCTGTCACACTATTTTTGTAAATAAGAGCTTCTGCCTGGGAAAAGTCTGTATCTCCCATCTCACAAATGCAGTCAACAAGTCCGTGCTGGTCTCACTCCCACCAGCACAATGGGGTCCTGTCAATGCAAGCTGCACTGTGCATACCTGTCCTCCTTCCTCCATGAACTAGGCTTTTCTATGGGGGTAATGTCTTCCACTTCACCAGGGAACCAAAACACTTTTGGTTAAAAGATACAGATGGCCGAGAACTCATTTTTCATGGAATTCACACATACATGATTCCACCAAGTGGAATGGAAATTAATTTTATTTTAATTCCCAACACTGGGGGGAAGAAAAAAAAAAAAAAAAAAGAATCAACCAGAATATTCTGTTTTGATAAAAGAAAAATATTTAATTCCAAGTTTAGGTTTGGTTTGTTTTGTTTTTCTTAGATAATTTAAAATAAATTATGCAAAAAGTGTTTTGGGAAAAGAGAATAAAATATTCCCTTCTGAGAAGGCCAAAATATTTTTGTTTTGTTCAATTTTACTTCAGTGTTAAAAGCTGAGTCTTCCACAACAATTTGACTTTCAGTACAGAGTGCTTGCAGTTGGGGATGTCTCTGTAACACTGCTCATGAACTGACAAAGGTAAGACAGAAGCTGTGACTTTGCAGCTTGAAACTCAGCTCAAGAATTTCACTTCCAGGATAAAATTTTATTAACGATGAAAAAGTTTTTCTTCTACTAACCTCTTCTACTCAATCTCCCTACACTTCTTAGGGAAGATGTAGGAAAAACAATGTCCCACAGAGCCCAAAGCTGCAGGCAGCCAGGGGTCCAGGCACTACAGATGATCTGATGCTGAGCAGGGGTGCACATCCCTCCTCTTATACCGGAGGGAAAAAGGTCATGTATTCCCAAAGGGAATATAGATGCAGCTGGGGATCACCTGGAGTAGCACGACAGAGGGGGAGTATCCAGTCAAAGATGAGGGGGTCTGTGGCTCATTCCCCAAAGGTATGGGTAGAGATGTCCCTCCTTGTCTCTGCACTGTATCCCCAGCTCTCAGGCTCTGCAAGATGCACAGCTCTGCTGTGGTTCTTGTGGTGTTCCTCACTGCCTCTTGACATGCAGAGCCAACAGAAGGGGAGCTGAACGTATGTGGGACCTCTGGGTGCCAAAGTCCAGCTTGCCACAGCTCACAGCCCCTGAGTCAAGGGGAGAAATCCATTACGTATATATGAACCTAGTGATTGACAGCTTTTTAAGGGGGAGTGGTTGCAGTGGTGCAAAGAGTGAAATCCTTCTCTGTGCCAGAAAGTGCTTCACATTACACCTCACACCTACCTTCCCATGGAGCAGGAGGGCACCTTAACTCCTACCCTGTGCCCATCACACAGTTATAGCCTTCTCCTGTTCTAGCTTTTGGAACCACAAGCTACACTTCTGTGGGCAGGTAATGGAGCAGAAGTCAGCAGCCCTTGGAGGGCTTGGGACCTAGAGGACTGCAAGGAGTACCAAGTGTACATTGGGCAATGGGCAATGTGCAGACACTGTTTTTCTCTACAGCCTGCTATTTCTCCTCTTGCCATCTGTTTCCCCTAGATTTCGCTACTTCTCTTCCTTCCCATCATTTCTTCACTCATCCATGGCACCACCAGAGCAGCCAACAGCAGCTGGAGTGCATGGCTGGACCTGGGCCAAAGGCGTGGGGATGTATAAAGGATGCAGATCATGATTACTGCAGGAGAGCAACACGATGGGTGTTACCCATGAAAAAGCAAGTCTCAGCAGCAACAACCACTGCAGGGATGCAAAGGTGTTGTTCACTGTATGGATTGTTTGAGAGTAGGACGCGTTACTGATCCAGACAATGAGCACATCATCACACATGAAGAACCAGATTATCTAACCAGCTGGAACAATAAAAAAGAGATTCAATTTAATATCTCAAAGGGCAAAGTCCTGCCCTTTGGGATAATTGGAAGAGCTTTTTTCTATGAACCGAGGCTTCGCCAATTAGAAATAACGGAAGAGGGAAGAGGTCCCATCAATATGCATTGGTTAGCACCAGCACCAGCATGGACTGATAATGTGATGAAGCTGTGAAAATAGCCCCCATAATTCTAGGGAAGTATTTTTCTGCAGAGCTAAAGAAGTATTAGTGCTATACACAAAGCAAGAGTAAGAATTCGCTTGAACTATTGTGCATTGGTTTGGTAAAAAAAAAAAAAAGAGTTTCAAATTGCATCAGAGAAGAGGCTGTCTTGTTGAGTTGGGCAGTTTGGGGGAGTGCAGCACCTGTCTTAGGAAAGCACACTCAGAAAACTTTGCTTTGTCGACACAGCAAACCAGCTTGGAGGGGTTAGGTGATGGTTCTTTATATAAATACATCTGGGGGATAATATCAAATGCGGAAAAGCTATTAAGGGATAACATGGACATAGATCAAATAAAAAACAGTCATGAGCATAGTGAGGGTGAAAATTAGAAGATTTCTAACTATCCAAAGAGGCAAATTCTTAAATGCTTTCCAAAACCCATTTGTCTGTATGGAGATGAAGAGAGGGAGACAGGAAGGAGGGAACATAAATTATATGAAGATGGAGCTGTTGATGAAAGGAGTCGTTTGATAGAGTGGAAATAATTCTGGGGCTGGAAGTTAGAGGCCTTGGGCATGTGATTTATTGCTATTCCAGCGGACGGAGATTTGATCATTGCGTGCCAAGTGCATTTGCCTGGGCTATATTTATATCACATTAATCCTAAATTTCAGACTTCTGCTGGTCACTTGCGTGGTCTAGGAAGCCTCGTTCATCCCTTAATTCACAATTTATCTTCTGGCCCTGTTTTAGCCTTGCTCTGAATCACTGTCAGTGCTGGACACAAAGGCTGGTGTCAGAGCTGGGCACACCTGTGCGTTGCTGTAGTATGAAAATCTCCTGCATGAAAGGTGGCTGCATCTTGTTTGCTCAGATGGGACTGCAGTGATCCTCATCTCTGGGATTAGAACCTAGGATAGAAGCTTCCCTGATAGAAGCTGGGGTTGTCATGGGTTTTGGTTTAATTCCATAGTATGAAATGGTCAGTTTCTCAATATCACCTCTGAAAAAATAAATCTAAATTAATTCCATGCTATTTCAGGAATCCGAGAGACTGGTAATGGTATGGCCTGTACTGGGAAGTTTAACAGAGGTGGAGTTACCTTCTTATGATGTATTTGTAAATGTGTAGGGCATTGTTGGGAGATGGATGGTGAACTCTGGTGAGAGCTGACTTGTAAAGAGAAGCTCTACCCACTTTCTGGATGAAGCATTTATTTCAGGATTGTCCATGACTTCAGAACATAGGACTGAGACCTGTTGGTACCTCCCAGTCCTCTGTTTCTAACAACATCTATCCATAGCTAGTACCATTTTAAGACATCAATCCTTGGATGCAAGTCTGTGTCCTTGGTTTAAAACCTATCTGCATGAGACCATGCATGCAGGGAGCCCACACAGTGCCTGGTTGTAAGTGACAACCTCTGTGTCACCCTGCTCGCAGTGTCACCAGGCATCACCGTACACCAAAAAGGGACGTGGTTCTGCAGCCACCCACCTGAAACTCTGCTCTGGTCCTGTGAAAAATGGAGCCATTAGGAGAGAGCTGTCCTGCTTGTCTTCCTCACTGGGAAATGGATTACTGCAGACAGTCCGGTGGACCGCTCTGGCCAGCACCCCAAGCCACATTGGCCTTGTCTGGATTGGAAGCACAGAACTGAAACCCAGACCCTGGTAGTCCTTTTCTGAAGTGACCTGAGGAGCAACTAAATCCAAGGTTTAACAGAAATACTTGTGCTTCCATGATGATTTCTGCTTCCATTCTTGCGGCCTGGCTTGACTTTATCCTGGGAATGATCTTGAGAGGGAAAGAGTAGAAATGGCCTAAATGAGCTAAGGCAGAGTATTCACCCTGCTAATAGAAGCTCAGGTATTTCCTCCTAAGTCCAAGCAGTCTTGGCCCCATCCTGGAGTCTTTTGCATGAAGCTGAGTTGGGTTTCTACAGGTAGGCTTGCCTGTTTGCTCTACTTGTGTACGTCATACCCTTGTCTAGCATGGCCTGAGCACCTTACAGGCAGCACTAACTGAGGAGCACCTGATCAAATGAGGCAGAGCTGTCATCTATGATTTTCACACTCCCTCTCCAGACCTTGTAGAGCTGCACACTTTATCAGTAAAGCATCCCTTCTCTGGGATGCCCTTAATCAGCTGGCAATGGAGCATCCTCCTCCTGCTGTCTCAGCAAGCTGCTTGTCAGCCAGCAATGATTGCATTTTACAGACACATTCTGGTTGACAAGTGAGGGATGAGGAGACAAAAGCTCTCTTTGTGGCCTGATGGTGGGGGTGGGAAGGGTGGGGAAGGCAAAGGGGCTGCAGTGTCCCATACGGCAATGTGCCACTATCTTTCCCCTGAACCATAGACAGAAAATGGTAAAACCAGGTTAGGACTCTTAAAACTGCTTCTGCCATCAAGGAGGTCACAAAATCACTTTGAAATAATCCTGAACCAGTGCAAACAGAACCACCCTTCTGGATTTTGCACCCTTCATTACAGGAGACTCCTGCACTGTCCCATTTGCCTGAGCTGCTTCCAGCTTCTCTGTGCTCAGAGCTTCTTCCATGACTGCCTACCTTTCCTTTTGACTGGTCCTGGCTCCCACCTTGCTCAATCATGTTCCTCCTTTTCCTATATCTCAGACACTCTGAATCTCATCCAGTTTGACTTCCTCATGACTGAAGGTCTCACTGCCTCATCACACAAGAAGCTGAATCTGACAGGCTCTGAGTGAGCTCCAGCAGAGTCACTGAAGCTGCAAGAGGAGAGGACAGTCCTTGGGTGGGCTGCACCTCTGTCCCGGAGGGCCTAAGCACAAAGTCTGTGTCTTCTTGGACTGCAGACCAAATCAACAGAACACAAGTAGATTTATCAGTCTACTGTGTCTCATGACTCAAGGTGGGGCACCACGGACATACCTGGGACTTGGAGGAGATCAGGGATACCGCAAGGTCCAGAGCAGGGCAAAAGTCAATAATGAATGCTTCAGACTGTCCTTTTCCTGCTGTGTGAATTTAGGCTTTGTTCTGTGTTAGGATGTAAAGGTTACAGAATCACAGAGGGCTGTGTGAGAGAGGATCAGTGCACTGCTTTTCTTTGAGGTTTGTTAGTATTTTCCAAGAAAAATGACACAGGTAACAGTGACCACCTTACAGACCTTTGACAGCTCTTCCCCAGACTTTTGTGGAATTCCCGATGTGATACCTTTCTGCACGGGGGATGCAGTAGACAACTGAGCTCACAGAGATGAGGCACAACTCAAAACTCCACCAGACAGTGCATCTTGGAGCCAAACTAGTCTCTGAGCCATGACTTCCTCTCTCATCAGTTTATAAAGCCCATTTCTATCTCAAACCTTGTTTTCAGCTTTCTTATTTTAATATCCAAAATGCTTTGAACAAATATTTATTCCAATAACATCTAAAATTATCAGCAGCTCTTTGTTTATTAACACACTAGGATGAAACAAAGCTTTTGGAACTCCTTCATTACTGTTATAATAATGAAGAGTGAAGTGAATGTAGTGAGGGACATATCTGCCTCCTGGTTTTGTAAATCCTAGAAAAGACTCACGTCTAAAATATTCCTCTATCTCCATTTTTTTTTTTTTTTGTTTTCTGAAGTTTAGCTGTTGGCCTTGAGTCTTTCTTTGCAATTTGCCCTAGAGGATCCAAATTGCACCTTTAATTTTTTCCAGAATAGTTTATTTTCCTACTCGTAAGTGGGTCCTAGTCGTTAGTGTCATTGTCTTCCCCAGCTTTTCCTCAACATAGATCTGTGTTGACATAAGTTTCTGTGTGCCTCAGTTTCCCTCTGAGCATTTCACTTTCTTTTCTCATCCTGGTACTCACACAATGGATGCTATGTGCTAGGCATGCTCTAGGGGATGAAGGCTTCAGAGGGATATGACACACAAGGTGACTCTCTCTTCACTCCATCTGAGATGTTGTACCATGTGGCCTGGCTAATTCGGACCACTCACACCCCTGTGTGATACAGTATGGTTGATCCAGCTGCTGCTTGAAACAAACATCTTTTTTGAGCATAGCAGAGTGATAGAAGTAAACCCGTGACTCTCAGGTGGGTTTCCACTGCTCCCATTCTCCAGTGGGAATCTACTTATTTTGCAGACTAGTGTCAGTAATGAGCTGAGCGAATTTATAGCAAAGAAAACTTCCCAGCTCTCTAAATTATTATTGTAATGATATATTGTAAACTTGCACTACCAAACAATTGGCTTAGTTGTTTTACATTTACGGCGAAGATGATTTAGACCTCAAGTGGGAAATAAAATCTGAAGACGTTAAGTCTATTATAGAAAAATACATTAAGAAGACATCTTTCAGGCAGAGTAGTGGGGGAGGCGAATGTGCACTTAGTGATGGCTGCTTCAGCTGTCTTGAAATATGCAGTATCATTTCACCATTTCAGCTGAGTATGCCTATCAAACATCTGAGATGCTGAAAGGCTGACCTCTAAAGCCAAACTTGCTGTGGAAGTAAGTTCGACGTCTGTCATTCCCAGGAGCTGCCAAGATTTATCTGGGAATTCATGGCATATAGTCTGTGGCGTACGAGGCTTTGCCAGACTCAAAATCAATAATTCATGTGTGGTCAAACAGCACTGACAAGATGTGGTGCGGGAGACACAGTTTATTATTTGAACAGCTAGAAAATAAGTCTCTTCCAGTAGAAAATCATGACAAAAAGAAAAAAAATAAAAACCCCAGATAAATTCAATAGCGAGTTTCAAATTTTTGATGAAAAGCTAAACAATTTTTGCTGGCCAGTCCTTTCCTCCTCTGAAATGTCATTGCTGGAGTGTGCTTCAGGTTGTCAGTCTCATGTTCACAGAGGGATTAGTCTCCTGCGTGGTGAGGAGCAGCAGATCATCATGGCATCCGCACGGCCACCAGCTACAGCACAGGCAAAAGCTGGCGGGAGGAGCAGTGGCCACAGCAGAGGTTGGGGACATGAAGAAGCTGTGGCAGCACTGAAGGCAATATAACAACAGCGTTTCAGCAACAGGGAACTCAGCAAGAACATCGTGTTCCCATGGAGCATATGCGCATTTCATGCACACAAAAAATTGGTTTAGGCAAAGCCCCACGTTTCCTTCGAAACACATTTGAGACAGGATTTTTAATGAGCCTTTTCCGTATCATCACATCATCTGCAACTGCCATGGCTCTCCTTTTTCCAGTGTCTACATTTCCACCTCTTTGCCTGCCTGCAGAGCCTACAGCCATTTTCTTCTTGCAATGCATTCTGCTTTTTGCAGAGGACATAAAACACAGTGCTTTCATTCTCTCTATTTAATACTCAGCCCTCTTAGGCTTCCTTCTTATTGTTTTGGGTTGGGTTTTCTTTTACAGTAAAGAAAAAATACAAGCAGAGAGTCCTGCTTCTGCTTTTTGTATGTGGACAATAAATGAGAAAGCCAGAGGCACGCGTGTACAGGCCTCATATACACTTAAGTGACAGTAAGCCTACCTTTCAAAGCATATTTTTGCAAGTACTCCCATTGTCTATTAAAGTCACTTATGAGCATTAGTAACACCACTCAAGGGTAGTTTACTTCATAAATTAGCTGTACTCCTCGGTGACAGAGGCAGCAAACAGAGAAATGAAAAGCGGTTGTGCACTCTAAAGCCCAACTTGATGGAGATGTTGTTCTTGGAAGGGCTGACTACGAGATGGGTGAATAATTGATATTACTGTGCAGTTTAAAATGAGGACGCCATATCTGGCCATACTCATACATCCATGCTAAGCAAGTAATTTAGCTGTTGCCATGCCGACAATAGATGTACCTGGGCCAGCAGGGAGATGCAGAGCTGGTGGCTATATCTCTTTCCTGTGGTTAAGGCTCAGCCCCATCCCCACTGTGTGAACGCTCCAGCTCCTCGACCCTGGGCCAAGGGTGCTCAGAAACACCAGAGCTCTGGACAACTTTCCTGTAAGGCTGCAAAGACTTTAGTGCCTCAGGATAGCAGTTTCCTTCCTCATCCTGCTCCCTGGATGGGGAGATTTTCAGCATCAGAGCTGTCTCACTGACCCTCCAGAGCACCTTGCCAGGTGTACCCTGCTGAAGGGAGTGTTCTCCTGGTTTGAACTCCAAGGGTTCTGTGGGAATTTTGGGCTCTGGTGATGTCTGCAAAGTGCACTACTGTGTATCTCGATCTTCCTTCCTAACTCATGGCAAAAACTCCTGGTAGACCTTTATACACTGGTGATTGCCCTTAGCCCTGCCATCTCAGGCTCCCTGCCACAGCTTCCCCTTCTGGACATGGGCTATGGGATCAGTGCCGTCTCCTTACTAGATTAGTTTGAAAGTACCTGCATTAAGAGTTTGCTGGTCTCAGCTCCAGAGAGCCCAGATTTGTTGCAGGCAAATAGTTCCATCCAAACCCAAATATTCTGGAAAGCCACAAGAGATACCAGTGGGAAGATGCTGCCAGCCCATTCTTGGCATGCACTAGTTTTGCTGTGGTGTGATGCATGGGCAAACTACTTGTTCCCTGTCTTGTTCATCTCTCAGACTTGAGGAGGTACCACTCTCATGAACTGTAGGAGGTACCTAGATACAGCCCTTTCACCCCAATTGAACTGTTGCTTGCTTAGTTTCTCTACAGTGTTTCAGACCTGGTCTGCCCTGGGTTTAGGACTGATTCTTCTCTGGGAGCTTGGCAGAGCATGGCTAGTCCCGAAGACAAGTATTTCCTTTGGAAAGAAGCCCACAGAGTGCTTTTTCTAGCCTGTGATGAAGAAATGAGTACCTGACATTAGATCTGTTCCCTCTAAACTGCTCTTCAGTGTCACCTAGTTCCCTTATACCTTAATTTGAGCAGCCTGGGATCCTATCTCACTCTTTTATGGCTAAGCAGTTATCTATCATTCATTGCATTGTTGCTGCAATAGAGGGACTGAATATGGCACCTGAGAATGATGGGTCTGTGGGAATGGGGGTTTGTGTCAGGAAGAGTATTTGGGATCTGTAGATCAGCTGCTTTTCTCTAGGTGGTCTAAAACCTACCTAGCTGCTGAGTGGACTCTGCCTTTTTTCTTCAAAGTTCTGGTCCTTCTTGGATGGTGTGAAGGAGGACAGCCACTGAACTCAAGTGTCAGGACTGATGTCATACAGTTTTTCATGAACATGAATATACTTAAAAAGAGGGCAGGGTAAAACCTGGAAAAGTAATATGGGAGACACTGAAAAGGCTGTAAAGTTATCAAGGGGATGAAGAATCTAGAGGAATTTTTCCTCCTTACACTTCTTTTCCTCCTTTCCTACTTACATCTGGAGATACTGAATTAAATGAATAGGAGGTAATTCTAGAACAAACAAAAAAACCCATTTATCTGTCCCACATGGGGCAGAGAGAGAAGCCGAGTACCAAAAGAAGACACTCAAGACCAGGAGTATGAGTGGGCTCCCATAAGGGTTTAGGTAGCTCCCTAAGGGAAGACCCATCAGAGCTGCAAACTAAGCTGTCCAGAAAGGCCAGGTTTTGGATGTCCTGAGCTGTGAATTGCCAGAGTCTGGGAGGATACAGAATATGTGGGAGTGCTCTGCAGCCACTCTGCTTCTTCCATGTTCTACCTCTTCCCTTGCTGCTGAACAATGGCTGAAGAATGGACCCAGGCTTTAAAGATCTTCAGTCTAAGCTAGGAATCCTCTTCTGTTCATACAGAAAGGACCTTCAGTGTCATCACCTCTAGCCCCTGGTTTTCTCAGGAACTGAATTATTCCCTCTACATGGATCTCCTTCACGAGCAAGCTCCATCTCAAAACTGGCTAGGTTTTTTGTTGTGGTTTTATTTTATTTTTTTCTTTCTTTCTATTCACTACCATCTGTGAAGCTGTACCAGAGCTTCATTACTCCAGCTGTTAGGAGACTTCTTCCAATTTCCATCCTAAATTTATGTCTGGTCAGTTTACAGCCACATACTCTTGTGATAATACTGTTTTTAGCTTAAATGGTTCTCTTCCTCCTTGGAGTTTCCTCCAGTGAATTTATAGAGACCAATATCCCTCCCAGCTTGGCTAGATTAAAAAAAAAAAAAAAAAAAAAAAAGAGGAGCACTCCGAAGTCTTATGTTCCTCATCACAGAACACATTCTTTCTTCATTGCTCATCACTCAAGGAATACTTGCTGTACTTTTAGCCCTTCTTGAACATGAGTAACTTGTAAGAGCTCTACAAGAGGCAAATGGAGGGAGAGACACTGCCCCTTCTCTACTGGAAATACTCTCCTGATGCATTTTGGGGTTCATTTACATATTGATTATGCACACAACATATTCACCCTGTGATCGGTCGGCAGCGTATCGAGATCCATTTCCTCAGTTGCTCCTGGCTAATGAGCACCAGGGAGAGTGATCACAACAGCCCTGAAGCAGGTAAATGCTGTGTGCCTGTTGTGCAGCAGCTGGGGACAGAGTCCTGCTGGTTTCTCAAAGGCACCCCACATTTTCTGGGGCGACACTGGGGGCAAATGGGATCACTGAGACACTCCCCATTCAGAGCACCTAGAAAAATGCAGCAGGGTAACACCACTATTCCAGCACATGTGGCCCTTGCTATTCCTCCCCTCACTCCTTTCCTGCTGCCTGCACCTGCTACTGTCTCAGCAGATGTAGGGACACTGGTGCAGGGATGCTTAGTTTACCCCCTTGTATTGCCAAAGATCATCCAGATGTGAAATGCATAGTGGAGGATGCCTTTGAAGACTTGATGGGTCATCATTCCCTGAGCTCCTCCCCAAGCAGACCACTGGCAAGGGAATGATGTTTTCAAGTTGCAAACCTTGACCTTGGGGAGGGGGAATGGTTTGTGGGGAGGATGAGTGTGAAATTGAAGAGTGGGATGGACACTTGTACCGGTTTGCCTCTTCCACACCTTGTGAGATTGAAGAGATTGGTGTTCCTCTAGGCAGGGTTTGCCAGGGCATAACTGGCCTCATGTTCCATGAATCTATGGGGAAACAGTGGCTCCTGACATCCAGTTCTTGCAGGGAAAAAAAGATTTTTGCATAGGAAGCCTATGGCATACCAGACGTGTTGGCTTATACCTGCTGTGGCCCCTTCCCTTTATCATGGCCTACTCAGGTATTCTGCTTTTTCTTTTTCACATTCCTTTTTTCTCTTTCCTGAGCTCATCACCTCACATTTACCTTCGCTGAGTTTTCTCTTACTCAATTTGCAACATTTCTCTTGTTTATTGAGATTAGTTCTAAATTCCAGTCCTGCTCTCGGAAGAGCTCGCACCTTCCAGCCACAAATTCACCCACAAATTTTTAAGTGCATCTCTAATCCATCATCCCGGCCATTAATAAAAACACTGAGCAGAACCTGACCCCTGCAGGGCTCCCCTTGCAGTGCCCAGCCAGCCTGGCAGCTCGCCTGCCACAGCTGCTCTCCCAGTCTTCTTTCCAAAGCGCTGCTTCTGCCTGTTTGTCTCCTGCACTCAGAGCTTCCCTCTTTTTGTTTACTTTCATTGTCAGGGCATATTCCCCTCTGGCCTTTGTATTTCCAGGCAGGCTTTACTGAGTGCTCTCCCTGAGCAGATGTGCAGGCGGCCGCAGGAAATTCGTGCAACACCGTGTTCAAATCGGCAGCTTAATAAATCACAGGTGCTGCGGAACGATCTGTCTCCTAAGAGCCGGCATCCACATCAGCGGGGTGAGGAGCATCTGCTGAGCTGTCTCACCTCTTGCAAACGCCACAGTGACTGTCTGGTGGCACTGGGACTATCACCAGCTTCATAGGGGAAGGGGTGGATGGATATGAGGGCCTGTCCTGCATAAATGGTATCACAAACAAGTATTTTGATTTTTTCTTCCCCCAGCTCCTCTGAGAAAATCTTCCCTGCCCAGTGGTGCCACTCTAGATGTGTAGCAAGCAAGACTCCCCCAGACACAGTGATTTCTGCTCCTAAAAGCCATTCTGGTCTGGTCAGATGGACAACATCAGGAGCTGGAAGAAACAAAAGAGCCGGAGCAGTGGAGGCATCTTTTCAGAGCAGGAGCATCCACACCTTGGTTCAGGATCTGTTCCCTATCCTCTCCTGCTTCCCCCTGACTTCAGCAAGAGCAGTATCTCAAAATCTCCCAGGTCTGGTGCTATCCAGCCCCTCAAGAGCAGGCTCTGCAGGACTCGGTGTTACTGAGGGCTATGAGAACAGCCACAGGGGTCTGTGTTTCAGTAACACAGAAGTGGAGGGTGGGCACGTCTCCTCTAAGAGCTCCACTTATCCTCAGCCAGCAGCTATGCATTTGCTACAGGAGCACTGGAGCAAGCCTCTGGCTGATTCCAGTAAGAAGTCAGACTCATACAGTAGATGCTCAAGTCCCTAATCATAAGCAAGTGTTTATTCTGATTTAGTATTGATGTATCAGTGTTAATGAATTTCTGCTCTCATTTCCTTTAGGGCACTGTGTTACAGTGAGCACTACACAAACTCCAACACCTCGTATCCAGCCCTTTCCCTGTGTCCTGAGACATAAACCATCAACCAGGTCAGGGACTAGGGGTAGATCTTTATTTCCTGAAGGAGCTGGGAAAGGAAGGGGGTCTGTCCTGAACCTTGTGACCCCATGGGAGGAGTGCCCATCTCCCCTTCCTTCTGCCCCATTCATAACCCCTGTAAAAAAAATCAATACCCTCAGTCCAAAATCATTCGACTGCTTAGTACAAATATTATCATCAAACTACTTTTGCTAGTTGCATACAAGTTTACTCATAATCACACTGGTTTAGTTATGTTCACTTACCTTTGATTAATTGCCTTGTAGTAAGTAATGTAGTGACCTTGCCATCAGTTGAATCTTGTTTAACTTAGTTGATTCCTCGCTATATTTTACTCATTAGCTAAACATTACTCTTGCTCAATAAATCATAGTGCTGCTTTTATCTGAAGTTACATGCTTTCCACTCATTTTTGTGGCAAGTAGAGCCTTGGTTTGGCCTCTGTAACAAGGGGAAGCGTCTTTGTATGTTTTCACAGCCCCTCGACAGATTCCCATCTGCTGCTGAGTCCAGCCTGGGACTTACCCAGTGCTTGCTCCACAGCATTAGTGGTGACATAATTGCCATTGGGTGGTGGGTTTGATATTGGTTTTATATATATTTGTATATATTCCATTTGATTATTGTTATTATTTTCATTAAAGATCTTCTAGTTCCCCTCTCGAATCACTGAGTCTCTCTCCCTTATTCCCTTTCTCCTCTCCTTTGGGGAGGGAAAGGGGTTAACAGAGAGCATCTGTTATAGGTCTGGTGGATGGCCCTGACCCTAAACCATGGTGGTAAGTCAGGGAAGGAGACTGCAGGAAGGGGAAGGCTGGTTTTGGTCAGGGTACTCTTTCCTGTTCTGGAGCTTAGCTTATGTTTGAATTCCAGATCTCTCCAGGGAGCACAACAGTTTTGTGCTGACTTCCACGGACACAGGCTTGAAACCCTGTGTTAGCACTAGAGCAGAGGAAGAGCTGATGCAGGCAATTTCTGTTAATGAGCCATGTGCAGAGTGGCTCTTCCCAGTGCTCTCTTGAACTTGCAGCTAGAGGAGGATGTACATGTGTGCAACCATTAAAAATGAGAATCGGAGAGACTCCAGAGCAACCTGTTCATCCAGAAGAGAAATGTTAAAAGACAGGCTCTGCATCTGAAATCCAGACCAAGGCTTCAAGATACAAAAGCTGTGGCAGCAATGACAGCAGCAACTTTTTGATCCCGAATGCTTGCCTGCCTCTCCCTTCCCACCACTTCCCCCCTCCCTGCCATGCTCCAAATGCCTAATTATCCTTGAATTGTATGTGGGTCAGGCTGTATATGACATCTAAGACATGAAAGAAACACCTTGAAAAGGCAGTGAGGCTGATTCGCAAGCAGTCCTGCTGCCACTTCTTTGGGTGCTCCAGTGACACAGTGCTGGGCATTGAGTGTTCAGAGAGGGAATTGGTCTAGAAAAGGACTGGATGGTCCTTAAGGCAGTATAGGCCCCCAAACCAGGGCAGTATGCAACCATGGCAAGTTTTTTAAAACACATCAGAACTTTAACTCCACCATCTGGCACCTGGAACTCCACTGTAGTCAACACAGCTCAGCCCCGGTAGCTCAGCCCTGGTAGCTCAGCCCTGGTATCTCAGCTCTGCATCAGAGCCCACAAAACACAACCAGAGTTGGGCATGAACCAGCCTTCAGCCATGGCACTAAGGATGCCTCAACTGTTACCACCTGACCCCAAACATGGACTGTGCACACAATATTAGCAAGCATATGGACTCTCCTGTAACCCTATAATGGCTTAGGTTGAATCTTTAATTTCACCATGACCCAGTCTTGTCACCAAATCTCTCCATGCCCAAATAATCAGACTGTAACCCCAAGTGTTTACTAGATCTGAAGCATGACTGCAGAGTGGCTCAGTCCTTGCAATAAGCCATAGTACAAGCCATGGGCTCCCACCTCTGTTTGAGTCTGGTTTTGAGCTGTTGAACCTGAAGCAACTGAGCACCAAACATAGTTTGTCTTTAACCTTGAAGTCCAGGACAACACAGTTCTAAGTCCCTAGACCTAACTAAGCCATGAACCGATTATTTTTCTTGCTGCTTCCTCCAGAGGTCTTGACAGCACCACTGCTCAGCAGTGAACTCCCAGCCTAACACTCAAACCCAAGGATGGATAAGAAAATCTCTTCCTCTCCCCTTTGAACTTTTAGCTTGGCTCAGCTTTCACTGTCCATCATGCAGACAGTCAAAAGGTTGAATATCCCATCATAAAAAGTGAGTACAACCCTTCCACACAGAGCAAGTCCACATCACTAGCAGTGTCTGCAAAGCCTTGAGCCCATCTCTCTGCTCAGTCCACCACCCTTCACCTCGTGGACGTTGGGGCTGCCAGTGGCTTCTGTGTGCTCATAGTGCTGTGATTGATCTCAAGCAGCCTTTGTCAGAGGGGTGTTGTGTCACACAGAT
Organism: Actenoides lindsayi; assembly: GCA_025331215.1. Taxonomy (NCBI): domain Eukaryota; kingdom Metazoa; phylum Chordata; class Aves; order Coraciiformes; family Alcedinidae; genus Actenoides; species Actenoides lindsayi. Next base: position 155,662 of record WTSP01027174.1, on the reverse strand, counting down.
CAGCGACAGCGTGTGCAACATGTGGGTGTTTGCTTTGTCAGTAATACTTCATCATCTTTTAATTCATTAAATATGTTTGTCATTCATCTCTATTAGAGGCTGACACTGCTGCTGTTTGCTCTGCCCCGTGTCAGCGTGCTTGTAAATGTATACAATAACCAGGAGAAAATCACTTTTTTCTTCTTTTGGATTTGGAAAATGTGCTTTAGGAGATGAGCTGCTCTGTTCCACGTGCTCCCCTGGCTCACAGCCTTCCACCCCCAGATCTCCCCTTCACACTGCGCAGCTCCCAGCCTTACCCACATGCTTTCCAGTCTCTTTCCACTCCACCCAGCTTGTGTCCCAGTCTTCCAGCCCTCATTCCTCAATTCCAGACCTCCTGCCGCCCACACACATTCTCCCCCTCCACATGCCTTGGCTTTGCTTGCTCTCTGCACCCTCCCACCCCTGCCAAGACACTGCTGGGTACCTGGGACCCACTTCTTTTGTTAGGGCACTTTTCTGAGAGATGGCTGCTGTGGTGGAGAGGGGCTTTTCTCTCCTGTCTCTCCTCTGAGCAGCTGGTTCAGGTCATGCCTCATTGTTGGTATTCCCTATTAATTAGAAGGATAATGTCATGCTCTGATGGCTCTAAGGATCCCTGATATTTTCATTGATTATAAGGTTAAGGTACAGATTTAGGGGCCTCTGCAAGGGTAGCACTCAGCTGTGTGCTGAGACAATGCCTCCCAACGAGTACCCATGGAACAGATCTCGTAATGTGGTAGATACCACATTTTTGATGTGTGCTGTTACCCACGGAATCAAGTTCTGTGGGGGGGGGTGTGTGTGTGTGTGTATACCCAGGTGTGAGCATGTACATGTATGTGTGTGGGGATTGTACAGTCTGGTTGCCCCTGGCTCTGGTGATACCTCATCTGTGCCCCCTTTGGGGTTCCCCAGTGAAAGAAACATATGGACACATGATACCCAGTCCACAAGAGGTATCAGTGCGTTCAGGGGCTGTAGGGTGGGATATACAAGAAGGTGCTCAGGGGACTGCATTTTCTCAGCCTGGAGAAGATAAAGTGAAGAGACAATTTTATTTTTACCTCCACTTCTCTAATTGGAAAGTGCAGAGATTCTCCTCAGAGGTGCACAGGGACAGGACAAGAGCCACTGGGCACAAACAGGAGCATAGGAAATTCAAACCAAACACGGGAATGAAATTTCCCAAAGGAATGGTGGGTAAATACTAGAGCAGTGACCAAAAGATGCTGCACAATCTCCCCCCTGGAGACAGCTGAAACTCAGCTACACAAAGCCTGGCTGGCCTTGGTTGAACATGCTCTTCAACAGGATTTGGACCAGAGAACTTCTAAAGTTCCTTCCAACATCAATTAATCTGATAATTACTTTTCTGTCTTGGGTTTATATTTGGGTTATAGCCTCTCACCTGTCCCCAGGGGGCATTTGTCCATCTCTCCCATCTGCAGCTCTGAGGTGTGCAGTCACCCAAGCCCAGGCCAGCTCGAGGAGTGGCACCAGTTAGGCCTGGTGGATTGGCATTTGAGAAGGTGCTGAGCAGAGAGCTTCTGAGGTTTGAACCAGCAGCTGAAGAAAACGGCAAAGGGAGGAGTCCCTGTTGCTGGGTCATGTGGTCTGAGGGTGAGATCCTGTGTTTCGGCGCATGTTTTCTTAATGACACATCTGTGCTCAGCAGCCCTGGAGCCCCGTGCGCTTTGATGAGAGCACCACTCACGTTGTCTGGGATTACGGTGGGTAATTAGGAAACGCAGGTCTTTGTCTGCCTCTTGAAAAGATGTGTTTGCTTTCATTAAACAGTACCATGTTCAGCTTGCACTTCAATATTAATCCCTAAATACTGTAACACTGTGTCGCGGGCAGAGATTGTCAACACTAATTCTATTACTGGGCAATGTCTGCTTTAAGCTGGTAGGTATTAAAAAGGATGCCCATTCACAGATGGGCTTGAAGGAAGAGCAACAAGTCCAGCAAGTACCCCAGTCACAGAAAAACCCTTCCCGTGCTGCACCCCTGCTCATGAGCGATGCTTTACCCACTGAAGATAGCTTGAAAAGACAGCAGGTATAACTCTTCATGCACATGGGGCTGAACAGCTTTGCTCCACCATGGACGGCCATGGGTTGAAGGACAGAAGAAAAACCTGAGGTTAAAACCGGACTCACTCATGTAAAGTGATAGAAGTTCAGACCTAGATGTATGCTACATATCTCACGCCTGGATTAGACAGAGGCCGTTTGGAAGACTGACATCACTTTTACCCAAATGTGTGCCTTTGACCTCCAGATCCACCAGTTTTACCTGTCCTCCCTACTACATTGCCCTTATCTACAGGAAGTAACATGGGGATTTATGACTGGTTTTCTTGCATATCATTATGTTGTGGTGGGTTGATCTTGGCTGGATGACAGGGTCCCACCAAAGCCCTCACTCCCTATTTTCTCTACTTCCTCTCCACCAGCAATGCAGGAGGACAGGGAATGGGGATTGTGGTCAGTCCAGCACATGTTGTCTCTTCTGCTCTTTCTTCCTCAGGGGGAGGACTCCCCACACTCTTCCTCTGCTCCAGTGTGGGGTCCCTCCCATGGGAGACAGTCCTCCATGAACTTCTTCAATATGAGTTCTTTCCATGGGCTGCAGTTCTTCACACACTGCTCCTGTGTGGGTCCTTTCCACAGGGCACCAGACCTGAACAGACTGCTCCAGCATGGATTCCCTGTGGGGTCACAAGTCCTGACAGCAAACCTACTCCCATGTGGGCTCCTCTTTCTATGGTTCTGGAACCTGCTTTAGCACAGGCTTCCCCTGGGGTCACAGCCTCTTTCAAGCATTCACCTGCTCTGGTCTGAGGTCGTCCATGGGCTGCAGGTGTATATTTGCTATTTGCTCTACCATGGACACCCATGGGCTGCAGGGGGACAACCTGCTTCACCATGGTCTTCACCATGGGTTGCAAGGGAATCTCTGCTCTGGTGCCTGAAGCAACTCCTCCCCTTCCTTCTTCACTGACCTTGGTGTCTGCAGAGTTGTTTCTCTCACATATTCTCACTACTCTCCAGCTGCAATTGCTGTCATGCATCAACTTTTTCCCTTTCTTAAATATGTTATCCCAGAGGTGCTTGGCCTTGGGCAGTGGTGGGTCCATCTTGGAGCTGTCTGGCATGGGCTCCATTGGACATGGAGGATGCTTCTGGCAGCTTCTCACACAAGCCACCCCTGTAGCCCTCCCCAGCTACCAATACCATGCCACGCAAACTCGATACACAAAAAAAACCCCAACACAAAACACTAGAGGATAAAGGGATCCTGTACATTAACAATAATTGCTGCATCTGCACTCCTAGAAACAGACCTTTTTCTCTGTAGATGTTGCAATTTTAACATAAAGGAATGCCTCAGAGACTAAACACAGACATTTCAAGATTCAATAGTGGTTTTTAATACATTCAAACCTCAGAGGTCTCCTTTTAATCCAGCCTCCTCTTCCTGCGTATGTACATCTGGGGCACCTCCCAGGTGACGTGGACTTGTACAACAAAGCCCGTAACTGTTTGAAAAATAAACCGAAGTCATAAAAAGGGAAAACAAAGCTTCAAGATGAGACCTATGCATTAAACACTCTCCACGAAGCCAGGTAAGGGTGGTGGCGGGGAATGCAGGAGATTCATCTGTATACACCCCTTTCGTTTTTTAAGAAACTAGTAGGCAAATGTCATCATTGTTTTTGGCTGGAGAGAAAAAGAAGGTTGTTGCCCTGGGAAAAGGGGGTAACAAAAGCAAGTGACAGGTGGAAGGAAGTCACCACATTGCTCCTTTCCTCTGCATCCCTGTCTGTGTATATTACCAGCAGAGTGGTGTGTTAGGGGCGAGCAGGAGCCATTCCTTCAGGTGGTGGTTGAGCTGTGCTGCCCAGATATGCTGGAAGGCACAACTGGATGCCCCTAGATCTTGCTCTTAGATCTTCTTGTAACTTTTTTACCTTCACAGATGGGTGAAGAGAATTAATCTAGGGGTGGAGTGGGCTGTGATTGTAATGTACTGTGACGGTACTGTAATGTGAGCGGAAGGTACTGTGATGAGTAACTGTAATAGTGATGGTGGCTGTCGTGGTGACTCTGGTCATGATGACCAGCTTTGATGACACTTATCCCTTCTCCTTCTCAATTCCCTTTCCTTGAGAAAGCTGAGCATGAGAAGACTGTAGTAGGGTACTCTGGAGCACATCTGTGTCTGGCAGCATGGGACCAAAGCATAGGGACAGGCAAACACTTGTTATTAGGTGTCTGACAGTGGCATCAAAGGGATGGTGGGGAAGGCTCTCCAAGGCCTGGGGACGGAAAATGTTCATCGCAGCATGGGCAGTAGCCCACAGAGACAGGAACAAAGAGGCTGACATCTTGCTCTGGGTCCCTGATAGATCATGAGACTTGTGCTGCCACTACCAGAATTGATGGCAGTGTACAGCAGTGTCATACTGGTGGAATTGTTTTTCGCTTGTTCATTTGCTCTGGAGCTTTCCTCTGTTTTTACCCCTCACTGCCAGCAGTGCAGTGCTGTGGCAAGCACAGCACAGTGTGCTTTGTGCTGTCAGAGCTGCACCAGTGAGTGGTCCAGACAGACTGGCCCTGACTAGCTGGGCTGGGAGCAGTAGGAGTTATGCTGGTCAGGTCCCACTTCAAAAGCTGTAGCTGTCTCTGGCCAGCACAGGATCCCACGAGGCTTCAAAACGTGCCCAGCTGAGGATCCTCAGACTTAGCAACATGCAAGATCCAAATGGTCAGCCTGAAGGTTTGGGATTTCCTCTGTTTACCCACAGCCATGAAATGCTTTGAAAGCAATATATCATGGATTAGAGCAGTTCTTAGCGTTCTCTCTGACTCATTGTCATTTCTGAAATCACTCATGCTGTGCCTCTCACTCAGCACACAATACACCATTTGCTTTATCAGTGCATAAACTGATGCTTCTTTTTAACAGTAGCAGCATCCTCTGTGTTCAAAGGACTTGCCCTTTGTTTGTGTCTATGTGTTTGCATGGAAGACTACCACAGAGCTGCAGCCCCTACGGAGCTCAGAGCCCATTGGTGCTTGGATGGGGCTGCTAAGCCAGGAGAGCCATGCAGCTGTGGGGAACCTGGTTAGCCATGAGTACCATGCCCATGGTAACAGAGAAAATGATCTACCAATGCATTTGTGTGCCATCATGCAGCAAGAACACAATTCTCATGGGGTCCAAAGCAGGACAGTGCAAGGTACATGATAAATTCTCTGAATGGGGATTCTCAGGTTCTGGTTTCTGCTTGCTCGTATATTGTTGGTTGCTGAATATAAATACATGAAGTCAAAAGGTCAGGTGCTACAATGCCAGTTTTCATCTGTCCTCTGAACTCTAATGGCCAGTTAAGTGGTTTATAGCCAACCACAGTGCCCTGACAGAAGCTGCTCTGTGCAGGGCAAGGAGTTCTGGCACCTTTCTTGATCTTCTGCCCAGTCATATGTGGCTCTTTAATTTCTGACACAAATAGGCCCCAGAGGGAGGTGTTTCCTGAATTAAATGTTGGCTCGTCCTACCTGTGCTCCATGATCATGAGTGTCCTAGGACAGCAAGGGATGGGGTTAGCCACAGAATGATGTTATGTTATGCTGATACTCCTGCGAATCAGATACAGAGAAAAGCAGATGGAGCAATGGCTCCATATTCAGAATACATCTGACCTGATTACATCAGTCTTTACCTGGATACAAAATAATTTCAAGAAAATTACAGAAAGCATTTTGCATCTTTTGAGTCTCAGGCTGAGATCTGATCAATTGGTGTTTCTGGGACTCAGTTTTGGATGGTGGGGGCATATAGGAGTTTTGCACTTTTTGTATCCCTACATCTTGGCCTCCTTTTTGTGAACAAGTTGTAGTTATCATTGCTGGGGCCATCAAAGTCACAAGGGAGAAGTGTCACTGAAATAGAGCTTCTCTGCCTGGGCTGATGGGGGGTGGATGGTTCAGCAGCAAGTCACTTCTACCTTCTCAAGCTGTTTCAGCATTGTCCCTTCAAAATATGATCTTGTTGCTGAGCTGTCTGAAGTCTGCTCTGCCAGATGAACATCTGTGCTTAGTTCCACTAGTGATAATCACAAAATTGTGGTCTCAGTAAAATTAAGGGCCCTTTTATCCTGGCTCATGAAATAGTCAATAAGAAATAAGTCAGTGATGACAGAGTAGTGGAGTGCAGATCTCAATGTGCCAACAGCAGGGCTTAGTCCAAGAGCCACTCCATACAGGAAGGTGGCAAGTTCTGCTCCCCTCTGAGTCAAATGTGCCTACCATGAGATCAGGTCCTGCACCGGTCCCAGTTCTGCAGGAGTACTGGTCATCAGGCTACATTTGACTCCCATCTCCCACATTTGACTCCATCTCTCACATCCCTCATACACCTGTAGGTTAAAATGTGCCCCACAGCACCTGATAAAGACATGGGAAGAGAGATGTTTCATATGTCTGGGAAAAGCCAGAGCCAGGTGTTACTACCAAAACACTGCCCATATACTGTAACTGCAGGCGGAAAGAACATTAACCTGCTCCACTGCAGCATAGGGATGTTGTTGAACAGTCCAGAAAACACAGTTGTTTTGTTGTGATTTTTTTTTTTCTTTTACCTAGGTATTATTTTGTCATCAGGAGCTGAACCCCCAGAGAACGCTCTCCCTCACTAGGCCTCTGCCATGGGGCAAGAGTCGTCTCAGGCATACTCCACACTCACAGTCCTCCCCAAGCTTGTCTGGGCAATTCAATGCACCACACCTCTCTCCCTGCCTGAGTGCTTGAGATTCTCCTCTCCAGTGAAGATGTGGCCTGGACTCATTGCTGGTGGGGCAAGGAGACCATAGCGGACACCTACCCTTGAGTATAGATTCAACCTTAACTGCTTGTCGGAGATCTCCCACGCCTCACTGCCCTCACCCTCACACTAGCTGTCCATGCTCAGCTCTGCCACACGTGCCTACAAAGGCTAGAGCACACAGTTCAATCTCCTTCCTTTGCCTGGGCTCAGGCTGCATGGTGGCCTCCAGGCTTGATCTTGGCCAGAAGTCAATTTTGCCCACACAGTTTTAAAACACACCTACCAGCCAGCTGTGTAAGAGGGAGAATCCCACCGCAGCTGGAGTCAGACATGAGACCTCTGATGCCCACCCACTTCCTGCATACCTCCTTCATGCACATATGGTCCCAGCTGGAACAGCCCAATCTGGAGAAATCACACAGCCCATCCAAACTCTAACATACTTGGCCAAAACTAGGCTGAAGCAGAGTCAAATTTGTTCTGAGTACAGCTCTTACATACACAGACTCCAGCAGAAACTGAGAAGACCTGACATATTGCACAGCTCATATGGACATATTGCTCACTGGTTGAAAGGTAAAGCACCCAGATAAATACCTGTAGGAGAATATGTCTAGCAAAGGTCCTGCAAGTTATCTCTGGTACTTTGGGACATCTGTGGGCTGCAGGCAGCTGCTCTGTTGAGATGGTGCAGGGCATTATAAGGTGACTTATGCAGCAGCCATCCTGCACCCAGATCTGCCTTGTGATGTTCAAACTCTCCCTTGAGGAACATCTTATTGTCTCACTTTCTTGTCCCTGTTCCCAGAGATGTGGTTCCTACATGGCTCTTCTACTAGCCACAGGGACTGAAGAATGATCTGCGAAGAATGACCTCCCTGTCCTCATAAAAATGCAAATGCAGAATTGATGTTTGTGGAGTCAGTTGGGAGCAGGTGGTGGGCAGAGTCAGAAATGCTCCTTCAACTTCCAGCTTTCACAGCCTCTCATTCAGCTCAGCCTCTGTTTTTCCTTACAGATTGCCAGTCACTTTCTCTCTTTGTTACAGAATAAGCTGTGAAGCTTTAAATTTTGTTCACAGATGACAGAACATGCATCTAGAGGATTTATTTGAAAAGATTTTTACATGGAAACCAGTAGAAGCTGGTGCCACAGATGGGTTGATATTTTCTCCAGCATGGTGTCAAAAGCAAACGGAGCCTACATACATCTGAGTGGGAGCCCATCTGCAGCTTGGAGCTCACGCAGCATTACAGACAATGGAAAAGAAAGCAGACAGAGGTCAAAAGCGGATAGAGGTCACAGTGGAAATGTTTGTTTGTATTTCTTGGAAGGTTTTCTCATGGTCCAGTTCAGGGACATAAATGGAGCAATTGTGGTTGTTAAAACCATCAACATATAGGAAGTGTCACCCTGCAAGTGTTCTCGTTGCTCTGCTGGGATTAGGACCTGCCACACTGCAAAGGAGCTGGAACTACTGGAAATCACCTCTCTGGCAGCCAGCGAGTGAGGAACGTCCAGCCTCTCACCAGGAATACTCTCCGATCTGCTCCGCGATCTGCTCACTGATACCAGAGTGCTGCTTTCCACACCCCTTCACTGACTCTTACCCCTTTGAATGTTCCTGCTTGTCCTGTTGCCCAGCCCTGCTAGTATTGATAACACACAAGTGAAAAAATAAAATAGAAATTATTAATTTCAAGCTCTGCTAGTAGTAAGGAAAAGAAAATCAATGCTGTAAGAAAAGAAAGGCTCTCTCCTGGCTTCGGTAGTTTGTCTGTGACAAAGGCAGAGGACTGCTAAAAGGGGGCTCGACAGTGTTGCTGTTTCAGCTGTACGTTAAAGCTGGCTTTTTGAATATTAATGGAAAACATAAGCTACCTGTTTGTTTAAACAGTCCTGTTGACACTCACTAGATGAGCAGGAGAGCACTGGGCAGCACGCAGCAGGGAGAGGAGCGTGCTGCTCCAACACAACTCCTGCCTCTGCTTGTTTGGAGCCAGGTCTGAGAGCTCTGCAGGTGCAGGAAAGGAGACCCACTTCCAGCCAGGCCTTTTGCTTGTGTGCTCCCTTGGGTGTGCACCTAGGAGACCTCCAAAGCTCATCCCTAGGGAGACCCACCAGCTGCATGCAGGAGGAGTGAGAGCTGCACGGCAAAGCGCAGGGGGCAGAGACAGCACCCAGAATACAAAGCGCTCCAATTAAAGCCAGGACTCGGTCATGTCTGAAGGAACTCATCAAATTTACAAGCACCAACCAACAGTCTAAGAGTGTGCTGGGAGTTAGACGCAGAGGTTCAGAGCCAAACGTCAAGAGCACAGCTCCTGTCTAGAGACCCAAACAAGGGGCTGATGTTTGAAAGAGCTTTGGTCTTGTAGCTGTGATTATAGCAGTGTAACAGGGGTTTTTAAAAGGCTATTGGTCCTGGGCCACGGAGGGTACCAAGAGTGACCAAGGGCTGCAAAAACTTTCCCTGAAAGGGTCTGGAAAAGATTGGGAACTATTCATATGGTGAGCAGATTAATAACAAAGGGTGTTTTAACTGTCTGTGAAACAGACAGGTACAGATAAGTCCTCCCCACCTCATGACACAGGCAGAAGTATATTTTTCAATTGAACTGAGAGATGGCAAATCCAGAATTGATGAAATGACATTTGCTTTTGCACGGTGAGATGGGATTCAGCTCTGCCAGCTAAAGACATCTAAAACACAGACATCTGCTCCTGAACTGGCTATTTCAGGCTTCTCTTTAAGGCAGCAGGAGGAAACAGGCATTTTCAGGGAGCAATTCATCTGACCAAATACAAATATCTATTTGTGGAAGAGAAAAGTCACACCTTGTGCTTTGCTGACTGTATCGACTGTATCTCCACTGAGAATAAAACCAACTAGGAATGCCAGCACAGATTAGACACCTGTCTAGTCAAATGAGTTTTTTTCTTGGAATAATAAATTCTGGAACATATTTCCACAAGACATTATGGAAGTCAAAAGATAAACTGCACTGAGACTGGAATGAATATGAAAAACAAGAATAGCCACAGTTATTGCAGATGGTGTTAAGAGCATTTTGAAATGGACATAAAACTGCTTGCTTCAAGGCTTAAATCCACTTTAAACTCTTAGGATTAGGATTAAGATCTTCATATGGGTATTTTATTTCATATCTACCTGCTGGGTGATCAGCAGTAGGCTACTAAGCTTGATGGAGCATGAATCTACTTTAGACTGTCAACTTTTTTACCTGCACAGTCTCCCAAGATTTCTTGAAGCAGTTTGTACTGAATCATAAGTAGTGTGAAATCAGAAATTTAATGGAGTATTCCAGATTAGAATGGAGTATGGTAGAATAGATTAGAATAGGACTGAACAGAACTAGAAAATGAAAATAAATACTTCAGTAAAGAAAATAAAAAAAAAGCCCATATCAAAAAGGATGCTTTGAATACAAGCCCAGACTGCAAGGCATGGCAAATGTTCAGGCAGGTAGGTTGTTGACTCTCTTGGTCTCACAGTTGTTTTTGACAAACAAGCAAAGTAACTGTGAGATGAAATTCTAGGCTAGACTGTGCAACCTGTCTGCAGGCCAGTGAGCAGTTTTATGAATAGTCCTAATGGACTCAGCCTAGCTAGTTAGCATGAAATACACTCCACAGCACATCAATCTGAGTCAGAGGAGTGCTGCTTTTGAGAAGAGAGAAGATGAAGCACAGAAAAGAGGGTGGTATTTAGACAGGAGCTGCCATTACTAAGGCAGAATCAGGGGGAACTGGGGTGAGCTACAGTCAAGGTCAGGATGAATGGGGCTCTGAGCAACCTGCTCTGGTTGCAGATGTCCCTGCTCCCTACAGGGAGGTTGCACTAGATGAGCTTTAAAGGTCCCTTCCAACCCAAAACATTCCAGGAATCTATGGAATTCAGAGCTCATGAACAAACTTGGTTTTATGAGCTATAACTGTGGTGACTTGTGTAAAAAAAAAAAAAACTAACAACAAAAAAGAGACAATCACCCCAGAGATGAGGACAGTAAGAGTGTCAGTAGCTCTGCGCCAGGCCACTGCCTGCTACAGCAGTGAAAAAATCAGCTAAAATGGTGGGTACAGAAGAGAGTAAGCTCTAGCTACTGGATGATGCTCAGGAGCAGCTACAGGCATTATCACTTAATCACTAACTCAAATTGCCCCATTGCAGAATGAAAAATGAACACACCAAAGGTGTGACTCCAAGCAGATCAGGCACAAACTTCAGTATAGCAGTTCTATGCTCTGGTTACCCAAAACCAGTTGGATTTTGTTCAGTAGTTGTTTCTTGCTGTGAAAAGTTTATTCCTCTACAACCACTAACCTGTGGCCAGTTCCTCTGTTCTTCTTCACTTGACAGGGGGTTTTGGTATAATCTAGGAGAGCATCATCTGAGAATGTCTCCACCTGACACAGCACTATGCAAAAAGCTTTGTAGAAAATCTTTGAGCATTACTCCACTCCTCCTATCTCCTCTGTGTACACCTCCTGCTTGTTCTTCAGGTTAGGAGCCACCTTTTTACTTTTGTTTGTATATCATCTATTGAACAGTTTGGGCCAGTGTTGTGGGCTCCCGGTACTACCAAAGGTCTGTGGACTGAGTTAACTGTCCATGTTTAAAAGCATTCTGCCAATATGCTGGATTAGGGGTGTTTGGTACAGGTTTTGCTGTAGCTATTCTTATCTTTTGAAACGTGCATGGGATTAACGGAGGGAGGAGAAGAAGAGACAGAGACATTGGCTACAGTCCAAGGAGAGAGGGGTTATAGACCTCTATCACTCAGCAAGCTGCGTGGCTGGCCAGAACCCAAGGTAAAGTAAGAGAGACTGGATGTAAGAGGTGACCTACCAGGGCAGTGAGTGTCAACTCGTAATGGAGCACCAGAGACACATCCAACAGGCAGACAGGAAAGTGTTGCTGCAAAGACTGTCTGCAGGAACAGGCTGGGCTGCTTGCAGTAGCTGAGCTGCTCAACACTGCTGCATAGAGAAAGACATAACAAAAAGCAGACTGTTGTGAATTTCCAGTGTCCAAATGCTACTTGTCTGTGGATGGGAGATCGGTAGAGTATTCCACCTTTATGAGAATAGAAGAGGTTGGTACCCAAAAGCACTCAATGCCACTTTTGGACAAGCTTTTGCTATCAGTACATCTCCACTGTTGAAGTGTAAATCTTATAAGTGAAATTAGACTTGCCTGTGTGAGTTATAACAGTCATAAAGTATAGTCCAGTCATGTGGAATCTTGCACCTAAACTGTAGCAATTACACATAATCAGAACAGCATGATATAAGGATGACTCAGGACCCATATGCCCAAGACATAAATAAAAGAGCTATGGCAGGCACTGCTTTTGAGCTATTTGATACAGGGCTCGGGAGATGAACTTCCATGGTTCAAGCCAGAACACTGTGAGGACATCTGTGGGGCTCTATACCACTGCTCAGCAGAAAATCCAAATGCTACATAAAATAAACTTCTTTTAAAAGTTGACTCTCTTGGTCTCACAGTTGTTTTTGACAAACAAGCAGAGTAACTGTGAGATCAAATTCCAGCCTAGACTTTGCAACCTGTCTGCAGGCCAGTGAGCAGTGTATATATATATATATATGTATATGTATATATATAATGCATAGCCAGCCTTATCCTGATCCCTGGGGGCTCGAGAGAAGTTAGTACAGATGTAAAGATGATAGTAATAACCCAAAAGTCTACGGTCTGACTAAGATTTTTAACTGAGGTCATGTCTAAAAGCATATGATATGATATAAAGTTCAGGGGCCATCTCTTTTCAAGGGCTATGAAAAATGATATCCTGAAGCAGTAGTCAAGATCATGATAGGTGATGTGGTACTCGAAGCAAAAGAAATACACAGTTGGATGTAAGTAGGAAAATGTGGCAGTGAGTCCATGTCTTGAAAAGCAGCATAATTGGTCTTGTCAACCCAACTGGCTCCTGAGGAAGAATGCTGGGAACACCAGGATGTATTTAAGGGAAAAAATAGAAGTACTGAGCACTTCTTCCATGTCACAGGAGAAACATTTTAATAACTGGGAGCAGAGAAAGGAATCTGGGAGAGTGAATAGGTGTGTGGCAGAGATCCAGCAATGAAAGCTTGCCCACATCCAGAATTGGGGAGCAAGCCTATGGCAGCAGCTTCGACCTTGTAAGTAGCTGCTGTTAGCTCCCTTTAGCCCCAAAGACTGCCAGGCAGCCACCTTGCCTGTAGTAGGCATGCTGTCTGCCCCTTCACCTTGGGCTGCATCTTAGGGAACGCAAGGCAACAGCTTCCAAATGTGCCTATGGTAATAGTGGAGCTCTAATCTTTGCCCAGGAAGTGCTAGAAAAAAGAAAGAGACTTCACTCCTGGAAGGCTCTTTCCACGGGGCAGGCCAGTTTTTAGTTTCTCCAGTAGTTACTGTATTCATTATTAATATACTTTGCATACTTTAAAGGCCTCTATGCACAGGACTGACAAGCAGTAGGACTTCTCCTGGCTGTTAACAGCCATCTGGGCTGTCTCATTTCTGTGCCAGCATGTTCTGTTTTGAAGACCAACATCGGTCTCCAAAGCAACCTGGTGCATGGAATGGAAGATGCCTTCAGTGCCTAGACTGGATCTGTTCTGCTCTAGCTTTCCTTGACAGCAGCTCTTGTAAGATGCTAATACGTTGCATCACGCATGCACCTTCCTGACAACTAATAGCTTAATACCCAGTACAATGCCTACCTCGCAGAGCAGTAGAGGAAAGTCTGCTCTGCCTTTGTGCAGGGAGCTGAATATCACTTTAACGCATTCATATTTAGCTTAGGGTCCCCAGAGGGCTGCCGATTTATCTCTGCTCCTAGGCCTCCTATTTGGTGCTGATATTGTGTGTCAGAGAGCAGAAGGGAAGGATTTGCTGCACCTTATCTCCATTCAGATGATAGCGACGCTCCCTGATAACTTGCTAATCCACTGAGATAAGAACACTGCAAGCAGATTTTGCAGCCTTTAGGATGAAATGTGTGCAGGGATTTACGTTACTCTTGCAAACACTGAAATCATACATTTTGCTGTGTGAGCCACAAACTTCATGTCACTGCACCAATTAGCTCCTGAGACCAGGCTTATTTCAAACACCATTACCCCAATGAGCAGACAATGTGTTATAATAAAGAGAAAAATAAGATCAGATGAACAAGGCTTTTAATGTAACATCACTTACAGCATGACAAACCATTATGAGAGAAATGGAATCAGGATCAAGTCGTGTTGGGTTTTAACTTTTCCTAATAATGTTGGTATTTTTGTTGGAATTTGATGGTGGTGAACATGAAGAGGAGAACAAAAAGTAGCTGGCCCCAGAAAAACCTCCAGTTTCTTGGGGAATAAATGTCTGTCACAGGTGTTGCACATGGCCATGATAGCTCTGGACATAGGGGTTTCATCCTTAAAAGGCTTTCAGGGCTGTGAGAGTTACCAAGGCTGAACAACCTAGGTAGAAAGAGGCAAAGTTGGGCTGTAAGCACGACCTCCCCTCTGCCCCTGTATCCAGGCATCCTCTCTCTCATTAATGCTTCATGTCATATTCTTGAAGGGGGTCTTACACCTTATCTACTACAGCCATATCTACTCCTTGGGTTACTTTTTATGCAGTTGGCTCTTTTAAATGACCTTTTAATTTTTTTTTTTTTAATGCTAGTCCCCTGGTGTAGTGTTCTGGGCTGTCTTTGTTGACTTGGACTCTCACTGTGCTACAGTTCTATATTTACTTCCCTGGAGCTGTCTGTTCACCAAGACACTTCATTTCCTTGCCTGACAAACACAGGATCACCAAATTGTCACAGTTGGAAAAGACCTCTAACATCACCACATCCGACAATAACAAAACAAAACAAAACAAGCACCACAAAAAAAAAAACACCCTACCTCACTATCCCACTAGAGCATGTCCTGAAGCACCTTATCTACACATTTTTTGAGCACCTCTACAGATGGTGACTCCACCACCTCCCTGGGCAGCCTGTTCCAGCACCTGACTACTCTTTCTATAAAGAAATTCTTCCTGATACCCAACCTAAACCTCCCCTGGTGCAACTTCAGGCCATTTCCTCTAGTCCTGTCTTTATTTACTTGAGAGAAGAGGCTGTACCCTCTTCACTACAACCTCCTTTCAGGTAGTTGTAGACCTCAGAGCTGTCTCTTTCCCACCTGAAATGGCACTGGAAGGTTCTTGATGCAACTAAACCCATTAAGCATCTGTAGAGAGTTTCAGGATTTGGGATGGGATGAAGAACAGCTATATTAAACTCTGCTTTCTCCTTACAGTCCTCTAGGTGACTCTATAGCATCTGTAATATGGTTTAAATCTAAAATAAGAAAGTTAAATATGTCCAAGGCCTCACCAAATTAGAGCTGTAGGCTGACACAGCGTTGCAGTCTGTGCTGTACCTAAAGAGCAAAGTCCAAAAAGCCAATGGTGAAGCAACAAAGTGCTTTGAGAAGCCCAGCAGCTGCTCCCCTGAAGAGTTACTCTCGAGTCCAGAGCTGGTGTAGCTGTGCTCCCAGCTAAGTGGTCAGAGCCCAGAAACATTGCCTTCCTCCAAAGAAGGTTTCTCTGTTTTGTACCTGAGAGAAGGGGCAGAACCTTTCAAAATGTTCTCAAAATCCCCCTGAGTTTTCCATTCACTGATAAAGTGCTGGCTTTATTCCCTTTTGCAATCCAGAAACTCTGCCCAGGGATGTTTGAAAAGATGTCTCCTAGCAGAGATCCCCCTGTAACCAGAAGCACCGTGATCAGCTGGCTGAAAGAGAAAGGGAGAGACAAATGGCATTAAAAGCAGGAGTCCAGTAAGAGGATAGAGAGCTTTGAGAATTAGTTATTTGACTCTTTTTGACCTAAATCTCTAGTTTAATAAAGCAAAGCCCTTCCACATGGTGCTTGTTAAAGTCCTTGGACAAAAGGTTTTTGCAGCCTGAGCTCAGAAGAGGACATGGCTCACTTAGTCTAGCATCCAGCAGAGAGAAGAAGACCTAATCCTGCCCATCCTAGTTTGTACAGACCCCCCCATGTCTCAGACACTGCTCAGCACAATGTATAGATTGTTCAGTTTCTGTCACCTCCAAGTGAATGGGGGAACAGGTGAAAGCGGAGACCTGGCTCAAACCAGCCATTCATTTTCCAGAGAGGATCAAGCAGGTCAGGACTTTTGGATCATTTTAAGTGCCAACAAGAGGGAAGAGGCTACTGGAGTGGCAGGTGGGAGCTTAACACCCTCCTGCAGCCTGCCCCACCCTCCTCCTGGGCGGCCAGTCCTTCTCCACCGTGGTCTAAATGATGATGATAAGGTAATCAGCTTCATGAAATTGCCTGAGTGTGGACACCCGTGCTAGGAGATCCATGTGGGAGTAAAGAACTGCAGGTTCCCACCAACCAGTGCCATTGGCTGCAACAGGCTGGCTGCCCAGGATTCATACACCCGCTCCCTGCACAAGCAGCTCCTCCACGGAGCCAGAGACCAGCGCTGTGGGGAAGGGAGGGTTGCGATGAGCCCAGCGTTGCAGCTGAGGCAGCGTGTGGGAGATGGAGATAAAGCTGGTGGGGATGTCTGGTGTCACAGATTTGATGCTGCCAGCTGTAGTGGAAGGAGCCCCTGCCAGAGGCTTGCAGTGTTTAGCCTCCTAGCACCATATGTTCTCTAATGGGGGGGGGGTCTCTGCTGTTTAGCTCTCTTTGGCAGAGAGTGAGTTCACCCGAGTACCCTCTGCCTAAGTGAAAAAAAGTCCAGTTTCCCTGAAAATGAAGAGACTCTTCACTGCTGTGAGCTAATCCAAATCCTCTCGGGCAGGCCCTTGCCGCAGGGAAGATTTCTACACTCCAGGATCACTGGGATCTGGGTCCCCGTTCATCCCAGCTGTGGGCTGACAGTGATAAAGCACATGTGCTGTTCGCAGAAGCCAGAGCACCCTCTTTCTCCAGCACTTTGCTGAAGATCTCTGGCTGCAGGGCTGTGTTTATCTACCAGAGTTTTCCTTTCCCACCACTCAGCTCCAGAGTCCTAGTTCACTGAAACAGACTGAAGGGATTTCAGAGGGACCAGGGCTTCCTTTCCAGTCTTTCATGGGCACTCTGTATATTGGGATGACAGCTGCATTCCCAGCAATGAGGACCTGTGATTCCAGACAGCCACGTGCTGGTTCATGCATCTACACCACCGTTATGCACTGCAGCAGACTGAATCGAGCTGGGGCATTGCAGTGCCGATGTCACTGGATTCTTCTGTGAATTGTCCCCCCTTCCCCCTCAAAAAAACCCCAGAAGTGTAGGACTCTCCAGGAAAAGTGTAGACTGGACAATTATATCCTATTTAGCAGCCTGAAGCAAAACAAATAATTCCTAACGAGTACGGAACAGCACATAGCTTGGAACTGAGACCACATGGACCCTACCACAGGTTTCCCTATTTCCCAGTTCCACGGCTTTCTTCAACATTTCTATCTAACCTCTGGCACAGTCAGCCCTCTGCCAATGACAGTGCTTATACAATTTCTGACCCAGTTTTCAACACCTAGAAAATTCTCAGACACTTTTAAAGCAGAAATAACTGTATTTTCCTGATGTCTTCAGAGAGCAAACAGCTTCAGTGTCCCCATGAGCTAACCTCTGGATCACACACCGAAGGGTTAGCTTGGCTGCTCCATGCTTTGAGGGGTTCTGGCAGCTTTAATTTGTGCTTGGGGTGAGAGAAGGGCTAGCTTTAGCCTTATAAACAAAGTGAAAATCCAGAGTCTGTTGAATTAAAGGCTAAGCACCAGCGTCTATAATCACTCTGTATGGTCCCTGGGATCTTCCCTCATTTAGAGAGTGATTTTTCACTTTAACTTACTGCACAAGCCCGCTTTCAATTAATCCTTCTCTGCCCAAGCCCTTTTAGCATATGGCCTGAAAGGTTCTTGGCATGGTACGGGTGACTCTGAGACCTCTTAATCCAACATTTGCCAGCTGATAAGTCCCTATGCTCTTTTGAGCGGCCCAGTAATAACTTTAATCACCCCAAACTGTTCCCACTCCCTTGTGCGATGCTTTTCTCCTTCCAGCACGGAAGGCTCTGATTTATTGCCTGATGTTGCTGTGGGAGGCAGGATTTGGGTCTGGCTGTGAGAGGACAGCAGGAGGACTGCAGCAGCACTGGCCAGGACATTGAAGCACGAGTTCCCTGGGGCAAGGAAAGTGCCTGGTGTGTAGTATTGCTCTGCTGAGCGAGCAGACCAGAGCAGCCCACCAGCTATATGCAGGATGCAAAGAGGTAGCTGTGTGTAATAGTAAACAGCTGAATGCTTCTGGTGTCATCTGCCTGTGGAGCCCAGGGTGGGGATGTTGAGGTCCAAAAATATGAGATGTCCTCCTGGGCTGCAGCTCATCAGTGCAATATGGCCCAGGTTCAAGATTCCTAAGCCAAAACATGTTCGAAAAGAGCCTTCAGATTGGGGTCTGAAGAATTATGGGCATTACAGGGTCAACATCCATCCTGGTAATAATATAATAATGTGGCAGCAACATGGCAGCACCACAAGCTTCAGTGGAGAATATTGTTTTGCCAACTATTTAAAGTTGGACTTCCCTTGGGCAGCATGAGCCTGTTTCTGACTTGTGCTATGTAAAGAATTCAATGGAAAGGTTATAATGGTCCCTTCTGTTTTTATAAGTACCATCACTGCACTTTTACCGGGCTACCTGGTCTTGTTTGCCTGTTTACAAGGTGCAGCTGAGATTTCCCCTGGCTAATAAATAGGAATTCACTCTCCATTTCTGTTTGCTTAGTAGCTCAGTCCTCTCAGGAAACAGAAGAATAGAAAGGATTTATCCAGGGTATATGAACAGTCATGGCAAAAAGCCATTTCAGGGAGACATTCTCCTTTGGATGGGAGGAGAAGGGAGCAGGATGCAGTGCTGGTGGCCATGTGTTAATGAGCAAAGCATTTTGCAGCATGTCTGTTTTCTGAGTGCAGCATAGCAAAAAGCTTGGAAGGTACTGTAGATCTTGACATTCCCCATCTTCTGCTTTTTATGAGCACTTCATTTAAATGCTACAAAATCACATGCACCACCTTGGGTCTATCCAGGAAGGTTTGGAAGACAAAAGATTATCTTCCTTGGGTATCGTTTGAAATGCATCCTGGTCAATGAGGAAGCTGCAGTTTCCAGGGAAGATGTAAGCCCAGTCAGTCTTTTTTACAGAGACAGACATGTCCTTATCTTACCCGACTTCTTACAGGATCACAGAATACTACACCAGGAACACCTATGACAACTGTGGACACTTCCACTCTGATTTGCTAGTACAAACTGAACTCATTTGCTTCACTTTCTGATAAGACTTAAACCATAGCCCACTAGTGATATGTGACTAAGTCACCTCCTTTGCTGGTTTCCAGTCCTGCTCTCTCTTGCTAGCAGTGTTTCCCAGGGGCCTGCTGAATGAGGGCTTGGTTGGGGTTATTTTGTCAAAATGAAAAGCAGGCTTCTGTAGCCTCACAGGTTACAGGCAATTTCATGGAGGTTCCAACTCACTGTATTGGAAACCTCTCTGTCTCCCTGCCAGGCAGGTCAGATTGATAATGCAGCTTCTTATTACTTAATGACAGCCATGCTGCCTCAGCAGCACACAGCCCACCGGGTGCCGGGCAGTCACATGCCTGGAGGGGAAGTGCTGGAGTGGACACAGAGAGCCTCGCTGAGGTCCTGTCTCCAACGGCTCAATTAGATTAAACAAGTAAATCAAAAGGCTGCAGGAGATCGATGCCTCTGACAGATGAAGGCCTTTCAGGAGAAGTGGCACTTGTTCTGAACACGATCCATCATTGCTGCGGGGAAGGGACCTCGGAGGTGCCACGGGAGCTGCCTGCATTCCTGCGCAGAGACAGAGCTCTGTGCTACCACGAGCCAGTCCAGCAAAGAGCAGCGGCTTTTGCACGTACAGCACAGAGTGGTGAGGATGGATCGCAGCTCAGGGCCTGGTGCTGGCTATTCTGACACACTGCATTCCCTCAGGGTTTCTTTCCCCAGCTCTTAGTCATGGCCGGAAGATGGTCATTGCTGTTACAGTCAGCCTTGCTTTTTTCAACACATCACGTTTCCCTGGTTGCTACAGAACACTCATGTCAGAAGAGTGACAGAGAGGATGAAAAATAAGGAAGTGGGGCTCATATGGTTTAAATCAAGGGCTGAGTGGTGGCAGCCATGCTGGGATTAAGGCTGTGCTCTGGGGCCATCGAGGTTGTTGCCCAGCAGGGAGATTCATACGCCCAAGTCCTGCAACTAAGCATGTGAGCAACTGCTGCTGTGTCCAAAGGCCTCACCCTGGCAGATCCCCTGCTTCTATGTGATAAGGATCCTCTGCCTTGGATGGTTCCTCTCTGCTGGAAATGTCTGGGAGAGGAAATGCTGCAATGAGTCCAGGCAGATGGGCCATGAAGGAAAGCTGGGGTGGCAGGAGACAGCACAGGGAAGAAGACCTGCAAGGCAGGCTCCTACACCAGACTGGGAGGAACCAGACCTGACCCTGGCCTGATCAGAACCAGACCCTTACATCCCCACTATGGGTTGGACAACGTTGAGCTTCTTCTGAAAGAAGCCTAGTTTGTACAGAACGAAACTGCCCTAAGATGGACACTAAATGGGAAATAAGCAGAGATGGTCAGATCTGTTTTAAGTCTGCACTACTCCTCTGAAACCATAGGGTGCCCAGTGATAGGACAAGGGGCAACAGGCATAAACTGAAGTGCAAGAAGTTCTACCTCAACATCAGGAAAAACTTCTTTACTATGAGGGTGACAGAATCTGGAACAGGCTGCCCAGAGAGGTTGTGGAGTCTCCTTCTCTGGAGAGATTCCAAACCCACCTGGACATGTTCCTGTGTGGGCTGCCCTGGGTGCTCCTGCTCTGGCAGGAGGGCTGGGCTCAATGACCTCCAGAGGTCCCTTCTAACCCCAAACATTCCGTGATTCTGTGGTTCTGTGAATGATGTATCCAAAGGAATGGATGCTGTCAGCTCTCAGACAGAAAGAGAACACCCTCCATTTTCAAGGCAGCTTCTGGTGGGGTTGCAGCAAATTCTCTTTCCAAACTGAAAACACTGTCGTATTTTCTGGCTCCTAGGGCTGTTCTTCAGGTCTGATAATATTTCCAGCTGATATTACAGCCCAGCTCAGCTTTCCCTTTCTTAAAGAAAGTACTTGCTGGCATGACCATTCCTCTTGCCCTTGAATGCTCATACAAATGGGCTGCAGTGCAGTATGGACTGGAAGAGGTATTGGCCAAGGGTGGGGGTCAGACTGTGATCTGCTAACCCAATTTCAATGCTTCCAGAAAACAATCCAGTGGTTCACTGTGCTCTCAACATCCATCTTTTTGTACGTCTCCCCAGCCTCACTAAACTAGTCTTGTGATTCTTTTGGATCCACTGTGGGTGTCGACGAATTCAGTTACTGTTAGTGTCTGGAAGGATGCAAAGAAGGAAGGTATAGGTGCAACCTGTATGTTGAGTTAAAAAAAAAGTTACTTTGTGTAGGAGCCTTTGGAATGGTTATGCATTACCCTTCCACCAGTAGTGGGAGGCCTGACAGATTCTCCTGAAGGTAATCTTAAAAGCTCCAAAGATAAAATTATAAAATGTGATTGATTTGTTGGTTGGGTCATTCCTTCAGGATGTTCAGTGGAAAAGAGGTAAGAAGCTTTAAATTTTGTGTGTGTGTGATAGGAACCCAGGTCAATCAGAGATTTCAGGTGGATCTGTCTGAACTATCTCCTTCAAGCAAGCATGCCCCAAACACCAAAAGGCTTGTAAACTTGAAAGCAAAGAAAAAAACCTCTCTAAGTGGAACAATAATCATTTTTAAACCAGAGAAATCCAGAGTGAGACAGAACGGAATTGAAGATATCCTTTGTTTTCTTTCTTTCAGTCTTGCTCCAGAAACCTTTTGAATTTCCTGATGCAAACAAATTCCAGGTAGTACTGTCTGGTCCCAAGAACAGCCTTTCCCCTTCCATCATCTCTGAGTCCATGTGACTGCTGCTTGTTCTCAGGGCTTCTTTTGCCTGGATGGACCAGCTGATCTTTCTTTTTCTTCCATTAAACTGTCCAAGCCCTTTTGAACATGTTATTTTTCCAACACTGCAAACAACCTCTGGCAAATTCCACAGACAACTTACAGACTGTATGGGAGACATTCTTTCTTTCTGCTAATTTTGAGCCTGCCATCAGATAGCTGGAGGATTCTTACTGGAATAAATGGCAAACTACTTTGGTGGAATAAATTACAAACTATTCTTCCAAGCTGGAGATTCGTGGTTTATTTGCCTCTTTTTTTACACAGATGTCATTTCATAACTTTCATCATCTCTGTTGCCCTCTGCTCTGTTTTCTTGACAGTTTTATAACAGTCTTTCTGAGATGGGGAAATCAGGATCACAAACAATATTCAAGAAGTAAATAGGACATGGATTTATACAGTATCATGAGGCTGTTCTCTGTACTGTTCTCAATTAGTTTCTGACTATTTCTTAGTAGGATTTCCTTTTTTTTTTTTTTTTTATTGTCAGCAGGGGAAAATTCCTACATTTAATCCATCTCTCACTGGATTCTTCTCCTGAAGCATTCTTTAGTGACTGCCACCAGGAAGAAGCCCTGCCCTGGCAGTCTCTCTCTTCTACTCTGCTCATCATGGCGATGATTAGCCAAGGGTATTGTACCCCTTTATTTATTAGTGCCATGTTGACTTCAGAAAGTCATATGATGATTTATGCCTAAAATACTAAGGGTGATCAAACACAAGAATGTTGAATATCTGTGATACTAAACTTCATTCTCTTCTGGATTATTTCTCTACAGTAAAGCAGTATGGCCATGATATTAACTTCCTGTCCTACTGTTTTCCCTGCAGAGAATCACATGAGTTAATAACATGAGGAATCTTTACAATTATCAGCGTGTAATTATCTGTAGGAAAGATACATTTTGAGATGGAGGAGAAATGACTAGTTAGTGCCACAAATCTATAGTAATTAGAATTAAATTCTGAGAGTACTGGATTCCCCTCAGTGGCCAAGTCATTGATCTCTTCTCTGTTCAATTTTAAATAGTTTTTATTGTAAATTTTATTTTGTAAATTTTTGGTTTTAGGTTTTTATGTGTGTTTTTGTTTTTTTTTTAAATTTCACTTAGAAAAATTCATCACCTCCCTACACTGAAGAGTGTTTATGGACCCAAGCCACTGCAACTAGCAGTTCAAAATTTGCATTTTCTGTTAAGGCTTTTTCCTCTTTCCACTGTTCTAGCATCAATTTAAACAGCTCATGATCATCAGCATTTTTCCTGAACTTAAAGAAGTGACAAGATTCTGTGTTAATTTTCTGTACCATACAAACTGGCTTCATCAAGCCTTGCCTATTAACACTGCCTGATGACTTGTCCAGCCTGTCATACGTCAGAGCCTTTTCTGACCTTTAGCTGGTGTCCAACAATGAGCAGGTAGGGATTTGAATCCATACGATTCATGTCAACGTAGCTGCTTTGGGAGAACCTGGATCCAGATGTCAGTTTTTAAATAAAGAATTGCTTGTGATGAGGATGTAGATACAAGAAACTGAATAATGTAGTCATTGGTTAGAATCCAGAAGCAGCCTGGAAATGCACTCTGTTGTGAAACACTGTATGTACTCTTCGAGAAAGGGACCAATATTTCAAAGATTTTTTTTTTCTTTCTGTTAGAATAAATCTCAATAATGCACTTCCAGCTGCAGTAAGGAAGCAGTATTTTAAACTAAAGTAAGGCATCCCCTGGAACGTTTAGATTCTTTTGGGTAGATTATCTTGATGAATTTACTTGTGGGTTCATGCATCTCAATAGCACCCACAGAAAGCATCAGACTTGGTGAAACTGCATTAAATTAGCAGTTAAGTGTTTGGAGACTTAGTTTCTTAATATTGTTTAGCCAACCGTATCATGCAGATTGTGAAAAGTGCTTTAATCTGCAGCATACAGGACTTCTCGAGGGATTAGCAGCAGCCCTGATATGTTAATATTGTAAAAATGGATGATCCAATTAAGCTCTGCTAAACCATGGCAGAATGTAAGGTCCATATGTTGGCTTATCCTCAAGGTTTGTGTATTAGTCTGAAATTGCTAGGCAGCCCGTGCTGTTCACTGGATTCTGAGGCCTCACCATGACTGGCAGAGAGAGAAAATGCTTTTTGTCTTACTGACAAGGAGGTTTTAGGTCCCCTTGCAGTGCATTCTCACTCATAGGGCAGTTTTCCAAACAGAGAAGCATCTTCCATTGATACTGTGACCAACCAAATTTTGTGACACAGCCCAGTGCAGCAATAGCTTTCTCTCTGTGCTTCCAGGCCCAAACACTATCCCTAAGGAGCAGCTAAGTATGGAGAATTATTTTCACCAGCAGGTGGAAAAGCTCTTTGATAACCTCACTACAATGTGTCACAGATGTTTTTATATCAATACTCTCACTTGGGCTTAGTGTGAAGGACTGACCTGCTAGTGGACAGGGAGTATGGCTGATAGAACAGCCCATGTCTGCGACAGGACCCTACTGAACTGTCTTGTATTTGCATCTCCACCCAGGCCAATCAGAAACTCGGTTCTGTGAGCTCTTCAATAACAAGTTCATCTTTTCAGTGTGCTATTCACAGCGCCTTGTCACCTCTGCACAGGGCAGACTGTCAAAAACTACTTTGCAAACCAGTTCCCTGCCCACCCTAATCACACAACCACAGCATCCCAGCATGGTGGGGGTTGGAAGAGACCTCTGGAGATGATCTGGTGCCACCCCCCTGCTCCATCCAGCAGGGTCACCCAGAGCAGGGGGCCCAGCAGCGCAGTGTCCAGCCGGGTTGGGAATCTCTTCAGAGAAGGAGACTCCACAACCTCTCTGGGAAGCCTGGGACAGGCTCTGACACCCTCGTACCAAAGAAGTTTCTCCTCCTGCTAACATGGAACTGGGTTCCAGTTGGTGCCCCTTGTTGCCCCTTGTCCTAACACTGGGCACCACTGACAAGAGTCTGGCCCCATCCTCTTGACCCCCTCTCTTTAGATATTGATAAGCATTGAGAAGATCCCCAGCAGTGTTTATGTGTTGCTTACATAGGAGATGTCACCCCTGGGCTCCATCAGCAACCTCTTTTTGAGTAACTGCTGCTCTGGGTTGAGGTGGAAAAAGCAGAGTCCTTCAGGTTCCTTCCTGGGCAGTCTTGTTTTCTGGTATAAGCCATGCCCTACTGTCCACCTTTGCAGACTCTCTTGTTGAGATTTTCTGATCAATGACTGCTCACAGAAGCTCCTCCAACCTATTAGTTCTTCTGAACAGAGACCAGGAGCTGACAGAAGCCACAAGGGATTTGCTGCAGGAGATCTTTTCCTAGTCAAGAGTCACTAGAGAAGTCCATGAGTATCAAATTCCATTCTGTCTTCAGTGGAGGTTGGACTGGAGGCCTCCAGAGAACCCTTCCAACTTGTATCAGTCTCAAAGTCTTGTAGAGGCCACTTTGTCCTTTCCTCCCTTTAAGCTGTCTTCCTGGCACTGCTGTCTGGCAATGGCCATCCACTGTGTGAGGTCATCAAGCCAGAGGAGGGTTTGCCACTGCTGTTTGTGATGCTGGGTCAGGCAAACACACAACATCCTCAAGGATGGTATCTAAGTGATACTCTGCTATTGCCTGATGCATGCAGCATGCCAGTGGTCACAAGGGTGCTGTCCATCTGCCTGTGGAAAGGTCAGTTTGTCTTGTTTAACATTCCAGGACTCATCTACACTGGTCTGTCTCGTCCCACTGAGACCAAGCTGCTGCTATTATGTGGGTTGTTTTTTTTTGTTTTTGTTTTTTTTTTTTTAAGAACATCTCTATTACTCTCCACTTGTGAATTAGGAAGAGAAGATTGTCGTTACATCCACAGCTACTCATTTCCTACGGTACAGAGAATAACATATCACCCCTTCTGCGCAGAGGAATGGATCAGTTTTTTCCCTCTAGGAATACAGAGGAGTACTCTGGTATTTGTTGGGCTACTTCTAAAGGCTTCTCTTTTTTTTTTTTTTTCAGTTCTCTTTTGATTGCATTTCGGTATCTTTCCCTTCATATTCCTAGTTATTACTGTCCCTTATTGATTAGTTCTTTTGGTGCAACTGGGGTGATATTAGTGTATTTTAGCTATCTAATAATCTTTAAAAAACTTTGTCCGTGTATTTGTTCAACTGGCTTGAATACGAATTTATTGCTTTGCCAGACAGGATTAAGAAAATACCCTTTTCTCATCTCTTCCTTGTCCTTGGAATTCCCAGCTAAGAGTGAAGTTCATACTGGAAGTCAGCATATTTTCTTCTGTCCTAATAGTTTAAGTAATTTTGCATTTACAGAGGTTCAGATGCTCACTAAGATGATGCCTCCCTGCTTATTATGGAAGCCTCTGGTTAAGTAAAGAAATTGGAAAATAGAAGTGAAGTATTATAGATACCCTCCTCCCTTATCAATTCTTTGATGTTCGTGTGTTTAAATTAAAATTCTAAAATACATATACATTTTAATTGTAAGTTCTTAGCTAATGCGCTGGCTTATCCCAGCAGCTGGAATGATGTCCTGAGGGCATTTAAAAATGGCAGCCAGTGAGGAATGGGGCAATTTCCTTCATACACAGACGTTCACCATTACACTCGGTGCTGTGGAACAAGGTAGAGAACATTACCGGATGTCGAGTGCAGTTGTGGCTTTGTCCTCCTGGGAGGTAAGACATTTCAGAGGAAGAACAGGATCTCACAGCTGCAGTCCTTGGGCTTGATACAGCGTTTGTGGATCTCTCCTTTTACTTTCTTCAGTTTTCTGAGAAGTGCACAAAATAAAACATTTCATTTGGGATTGTATGAAATATTTCATGCTGAATGGAACAACGTTTTTTTGGTTTAACAAGAAAAATAATACTGCAGCACGAACATAGCAAAGCGTTTTTTCCACTTGATTTTTCAGTTTTGCTGTCAAACTGAAAAATCAGCACTTCCCCCAGACCAGTAAGAGGGAGCTCTGTTCTCCTGTATGGAACAGCAGTGTCCTGATGCTGAACAGAAGAATATTTTCTGGCAGCATCATTTGTTGTAAGTCTTAAAAGATACTCTGATCACAAAGAAGAAAGCAGGGCAGAGACTCCAGCCTTTCCTCACCAGTAGTGCAGCTGAGCAATTTCAAGAGGCAGCAGCAGGAGGCCAGCTCCTTTCCCTGCCTCTGGATCTTCAAAACATCCGAAAGAAAAGTAATTTTATTCCTGTTTTTAGCTCTCAGGCTTTTAAAACAAATGACTTTCCCCTCCAGCAACCCAGGAGAAGGTGTTTTCAACTTGAAAAGGGGAAAGGAGCATTCACCAAACCACTGTGGGTGTCATGTGGACCATCTGAGAGGTCTGGTCCCATCTAGCAGAGGTGCCTAAGGAGAAAAAAGACTAGTGCCGAAGGAAACAGTGCTTCAGCTCAGCATCATCTGGGGTCTGGTTCCCTCTGGCACAAGAGAAAGCCTCTGGCCCTGGTTATGAGTAGTTACTTCGGCAAGCTCCATAGTGAGCAGCTGAGATCCTGCTGTCTCTGACTATGTTGCTCGTCAGACAGCACTCGGAGGTATGGTGACATGGCAATGCCAGCTGCAGTCTTCAAAAATCTACAGCCTTCGTCTAACCCAGGTGAGAGAAGAAATCCAGCATGGATACAGCCACTCCAGCAAAAATATCCTGGAGGATTTTATTTTGTTTTGGGGAAACTATCCGTGGAGAAAAGCAATTCCATTTTCTGCAGCTGTTTCAAATTCTGGTTTCGCTGTGTTTCAGAACACTATATAAGTAAGCAAATTAAGAACCTAATGGGAGCTAAAATTTTCCCCGAGAACCATTCTGCAGAAAAGGAGTTTGGATGCCTTGGTATTCCAGCAGCCTACTGAGAAGCAGAAGAGAAACAAGGAGAAGCTTTGAAACCTCTGGGTGTCTTTCTGATGTTTCCTCTACCTGGAACCATTTCCAGGGAATATTTTAACTCCAGTAAATTTTCAAATTCTGATGTAGAAAAATTGTCAGGTTGGCCTATTTCCAGTTGGCCTTAGGTCTTACCTGTATTGTTGTAGGTGTTACCTGGCTGGTTGAAACCATGTCTTTACTCGTCTGGTTTCTTGAGGTAGATGTTCCTATGTAGACTAGATTACACACCTCTTACTGTCTACTTCAGGCAAGACTCTACCAACAGACTTTTTGTGACTAGGTTTTGGAGAAAGAAGAAATATGTATTCCTTTTTACTAGAAGAATCTAAAGGACAGTTGGTATGCCCCTCTCTTGTCTCTCAGCTCTCCTAAGAAATATTTTATATGCTTGGTCCTAGGATAGAAGCAAGGGTGATCTACCGTAACATACATCTTCTTGTAGGACTCTCAGTACCATTAAGCCGACCAAATGACAGATGACTTCAGTGAGGATGACTGACTATGAACAGCTCACCCTGGACTCCCCTTAAAGCAAACAGAGAGGGATTAGTACCTACTCATCAGAACATCTCATCGAGCTTTACTTCATCAGGATGAAGTGACTGGTTCCCAAGCTACACTGATGAGTTTTTTCAGCTTGGATTTATATGTCTCCACTGAAGCCTTCACCACTAAGATGAAGCCCCCAAATTTTCTCTCTGACCTTTAAGTCTGTTCCTGAGCCCTTCTAACTACCTCCCTTTCTTTTATGTCTTTTGTAGGAGTGTTATATTCTATATACTCTTGCACTTCTCTTCTAAAAGAGCCAATGTTACACTAAGACTGCTACCGTGTGCTAAGTGATAACAAGCCACAGGAGAGAGAGTATTCACTGACGACTGATGAGCGGGTGAAGCTCTCTGTGTTTCTAGAAATAACGATAGAAGAACCAGGAGCAGAGCTTGAAAAGACTGAAGCTCAGCCAACAATGTGGGGATACAGATTTAGGGCAGGAAAGGGAAAACCTGGAAAAAAAAGCTGAAAATCTGTTTAGAGCATTGATGAGATTATTTCTCTGTATGGAAGTTTTTCTAGAATATTAGCCAAAGGGGTCCCCTAGAAGTCACCTGCTATGGATAAACTGTACAGATGAGATTCTAATAAAGTTCAGAGGCGGGCACAAGCAAGCCTGAAAAACTCAACAGAGAGGCATTGACTGAGCACAACGTAATCCAGTGCCCTGTGATAAGGGTGAAACATGATGAGCCAGCTTGGCATGAAGGTGTGATCTAATCTGTAACTGTGACCACTGTGAGAAGAGTCACAATAACTCTGTGGTGGTTTATGGGGTGGGCGTCTACGTCTGCCTCTTGTCATGGCCACAGGTCAGTGCCTGGCTGTGCGTGTTTGTGCTTTTAACACTCTTGCAGAGTAAGCTCGTTAGGCTGTGCCTCAGACCAGATACTTGGCTGAGTCTGGCTGCCAGACTGAGTGCTTGTGGAGATATCTACTGCTTCCTTCTCAAGGCATTGATTGACACCGTATGAGTTATTGAGTAGTGAAAGTGAATTCACAGACAGAACTTTTTTAATGAACAAGCCAATGAAGCACCACTAACCCTGAAGGATAACTGGGGTGAAATGGGAATCAGCAGGTTTAGTGGAAGGCAGTGCCTGTGTAACCAAATCTGGACCTTGCCTGACTCTAGAATATCATGGTTTACACAATCTCTGCTTTTGTCTGCAACACAAAAACCAATGAAAATCAGAACAGGGCGGTCATCTGACCCATCTCCCTGACAAAGGCAGGAGCAACCTGTGTGACTCCTGCTGTTGTTACCCATCCTGCTCTTAAAATTCTGCAGAGATAAAAGATGCACTTGCTTCCTGGGAAAATCTCCTTCATTTCTTTAGTAGCTGCCCTACTAGAGAGCTCTCTCCAATGTTTAACCACACTGGTCGGTGCTGCACTTTCAGCCCACACTGAACAAGGACAAAAATATTCCTTCCCTTTCTTTAACTGCCCTTTGTACTTCTGAAGCCAACTATCATGTCTACACTCAGTTATCTTTTCTCGAGACTAAAGGGACCCCAGTTCCTCTAACCTTTCACTAAATCATAGAAAAACATCAAATTTAGGTAAGGTTGATCTTACACAGGTCATGCTTCTGGACCTCCAGCCTTCTTCTTCTTGCTTCTGGACTGTTCCCAGTAACTCCACACTGTTCTTGGAACAATGCTCCTAACAGCAAGTGCTCAGAACAGAGCCTACTGCTGCAGCTGAGGTCTGACAGGAAGCAAGTGGACCACAGCATGTGTTGCATGTGTCTTGTAAGTTACATTTGTCCTTCTGTACAGCTCAGGCATGCCACAGCGTGTCTATCTTACCTCTGTGCTCAGCACTCAGCACTGGGAAGGCTGACCCTCAAATCCTGGGATCAGGTTTGGGCTCCTCACTCCCAGAAGGACATCGAGGGGCTGGAGCGTATCCAGAGAAGGGCAATGGAGCTGGGGAAGGGGCTGGAGCACAAGGGTGGTGAGGAGCAGCTGAGGGACCTGGGCTTG
>WTSP01027174.1:87987-107325 GCA_025331215.1 Actenoides lindsayi | reverse complement strand
CCTCCCCCATCTTGCCCCCCCAGCCTCTGGTGCCGTGTGAGCACTGGCAGTCATAACACGGGTGTGTTATCAACACCGTCCAGCTCCCAGTACTGCAGCATGAGGGCTGGATGGGGAAAAGCAGCTCAGTCAGACCCACTACACCCTGATATCCAGGGCACTAACCCATGGGGATGAGGAGGTACCAAGACTTCCTTCAAAATTTTGGAGCCAAGAACGCTTCTGGATAGTACATCATCGTTAAGGTGTCAGAATATGACACTGGGGCACCTTTGACCACCTTTCTCCACATGGCCTGTGTGCACGGGACATCCTCTGGATCTTTGGGGTGCTTATCATTATCTAGATCACTGTAGATGACTTCCAGCACTGCTAATTCTTTCAGGTACTGGATGCCTTCATTTGCAGTGGTATGCTTTCCTGGGAGGTTGGAACTCATAAGATCTTACTTGTATGGATATCTTGTCTTCACACTGGCAGGAAGCCATCTCCAGAGACTGCAAATTGCTGCCTCTTTTCCAGTTCTTCTCTGAGTGTCATCCCTGTTATCCCAGCATCGAAGCAGCCAGGCCACAATTCTCTCACCTGTCTGTCAGCTGTATTCTTACCGCCATGTCTCAAATATCTGATGAGGTCAGGGACTGGTTATTTTCCACCTCCTGTCTGAGTTCTCTTACTTCCTCCTCCAATGTCTTTGTTGAAGGGCCAGCTTCTTGATCAAGCTTTTTTGTCTTCTTCCTCCTCCCTTGTTAATCGAGGATATGGACCTGTTTTTCTCCTCATCCACTGTTTCTTTTTCACTACTGGGACAATTACTGTAGTTGTTGCTGTTGTTTGGAATGGGGGAATCCAGTGGCTATCCCCACTTCAGGATTAGACCAATTAACCAAGAGTGTGCAGAAAGTGGCTTGTCTTCAATTAATGCATGAATGGCAGCTGATTCCACACCAACCCTCCCCAGTGCTGTTAAAGGCCTGATCGAATGACACTGCTGGCGAAGAGTTTTCCTGAGTCTTTGAAACTTTATGCCATTCAGCTCCAGGATTGCCTTAGGGCAGCGATGGTTTTGATAGGAAAAATTCAGGATTGTTTGCGAATGGCTTTAGCCTAGGGAGGTGGACAGGCAGGGCCCACACAAGAGCAACTGCTCTCACCTGGATTGAGGTTGCTCAAGAGTTGATCAGCTACAGCAGCTGCCTAGGAATTTCAGGTCGGGAACATAGGGGAGTAACTGCTATAAGGAGGGCTGCATTGGACAATAGATTCCCTAGACCCTCAGTAAAGTATTCTGGGTCAGAAATTACTAGAAATCAGCTGTGGAAAGATGGTTTAAGCAAGGGGATACCCAGAGAGTTGATGGATGGCCTTCCCCTTCCTAATTTGCAGTTATTAGTGAAGCTGTGGAAAGGCCCAGATAAGGAAGGGAAGGAAGTTATCCAAGTGTTTTCTTTTTTGTTTGTTTTTTTGGTTTTTTGGTTTTTTTACAGGACAGCAAACACTGTAATAAACATTTTTCCCTGGTTCTGTGTTGTCACAAGGTAGCAGATCTTCTCTGCTATTAGATGCAATTTCCTCATTGCTTTTGTTTAAAGGGTCACATTTTAGATTCTCCAATTTAATCTGTGGTAGTTTTCGAAATTTGAAGGCAAGACTTGGAAATTCTGGGGCATAAAGTGCTTTTTGTCTGTAAATCTGAACATCTGCACCACAGAACTGATGCAGTGAAAAACTCAATAACCAAAGTTATTAAACAGGCATTCTTTATTTTGCGGTGCCGGATGCACAGGGGATCACTCCTCCAAATGTGTGTACTGATGCAAGCTAGGTACATAGTTTATATACAGGGTAAATATACTTACTCATGATATTTCTTAGAAAGGGCAGTCTTACGCTAATGAGTTCCTGGAATTCATTTACATAGTCCGAGCAAGTGTAATAAAATTAGGGTTAGGGTCTTTTCTCCCCTTGGTGGTCTTTCATGACCTCTGGTGGTCATTTACTTCATCTTTTCTTTTTCATCACAGTGTTCTTTTAGTGACCTAAAGCCTAAAATCCTTATTCTTGCCAAAAAACCGGTTCTTGTCTATTCAGCATGCTTGGGTGCCTTGAGATGTCTTGTTGTCCTGTTCCTGGAGATAAACACTATCTACAAGGTTATGAATTTCACAGTATGTCCCTTCTATACAACTACTCATTTATTGTTGCTGCTTGTTCAAAGATTAGTAAAACTCCACCAGACATCCCGTCTCCTGCCTTCACTGTATCAATTAAGAACTCTACACTTACTCGCTCGGGACCCACAGAAATGTGTATATAAGGTTCCCTGTTAGCGGACCCTTGGCAAGAATTAACCGTGCCGAGTGGGCGACCCAAGCTCCACACCACAGCTTCTAGTCTTTTTGACCCCTTCGGTTCCCCTGGCAGGGGCAGGAAAGGGCTAACTGCACTGCCTTGCCCAGGATGGAGCTGCCTGCGCTTCTCCCGAGCCCCTCGTTGTCCGGAGATGGTCGGTGCGCTGCCCGGGGTATTCCCACCGCTATCGTCTTTCGAAACAGGTCATTTCTTACTGGATCATGGATTCGACCCAGGGGTCAGTTGGGGTGGGGGTTGCCCCCTCCTATTCCCGCCGCTCTGTTCTGTTGGAGAACAGCTCTGCCCAGCTTATCACGGGCACGGCCAGATTCCGAGGGTGTTGCTGGGTACGTTCTATGGCCTCTCTGAATCCTTTCTCTGAGAGCCTGGGTGCCTGTCTTTGGAATGGCCTTTACCGAGCGGCCGGAGGCGGTCGGGGCTGGGCTTGTTGACCAAGGGCCCGGACCCGGAGGCTCCAGTTCGGCACCGTCAGGGGCAGCTTAATGGCCGAGGTGCCAAACCGCCCTGGCACACCCTGGGTTTTCGTCTGTTCTGTCTGTCGAGGAGGCTGCATCTGCCACAGCATGGTCGCCGTTGCCCTTGTCAGCCTCTCCAGGGCGAGCTGCTGTCCCCCTACTGATCTCTCCGCTCCCCTGGTGTTCCCCTACCACGGGAAACCCCGGTACACCCAGATCTGTGGCTCCCCCGAAGCTCTGGAGCAGTTGCCCTCAGCAGTTAGTTACGGCGCGTTTCTGTCTATCTCCCCTGTGAGCCACTGTCACAGGTGAATCCCTACTTACGTGAAACAAATAAGCAAAAAAAACCCCAAGCAACCCTGCAGACTTGTTTTTGCAGAAGCTGGAAGCTGGGTGAGTGAGACAGACAGTGGGTATTCTGGGGTCATGCTGGGGGACTCTTATGGTGGAGGGTCAGACTAAGTTCCTGCTCCTGCTGCAGACTTCCCAGATGATGCTCAGGGTACATCCCTCAACCTTTTAATGAGCTTTTTCAGTGCTCACCTTCTGTGAAAGTCACCTCTTGCTTTAAATGTCTACAAATCAGCTTTATCTTGACCTGGTCCCTGCAGGGTCCTTTCACAGCCAGTGACAAGTGGATTTAACCAATTCTACTTAAATTCTGTCTTTGGAGACCACTTGCCTTTGTTCCATTTTATGTAAGGATGAGGTCATTTGCCATATTTTGGCAGTGAAATGAGTATCATTACAGAGAAAACAGGAAATACCTTCATAGGGTGACTCCTGAGACTTACCAGAGTGGCTGTTTCAGAGAGAGGAATCTTAGGATGAGCACCTCAGCATTAAGCATTTAACTTTCGATGTGCCAGTGAGTGAGGGTAGAGAAATCTCAGCTCAAGGGTTATTTGCACAAAGTCAGTCTTTGACAGGGAAGTATTTGTGGCTGAAAGAAATGTTTACTGCCCGAATAATTGCTTTTGACTCACTTATTAGAAAGTTACATTTCTGTTTTATAGTACAATTACCACTTCCTGTGGTAGAGTGTGTTACCTCATTCAAGCTGTGCTGTACAGAGGACAATATTCTTCAGCCTCCATAAGACAGTGAAAAAAAACCCAACCAACCAACAAAACAAAACAGAAAATTCAGTTACATTGAATTGAATGGAGAAAAATATTTTCAGATAGTTGAAGCAAGTGGAAAGAAATCTTCTGCAGCAGGAATGCTGGCAGGTTTACTTTCATCTCCCACATTCAAATGTTTCTGCATGTGGGGCTCACACGATTCTGTAATATTTCATTCAAAACAAACCTCCCTTTTAAAGCTTGTATGCTAAGTGAGATAGAACAGGAGCTGAAATACTAGAATTTCTGGGTGGAAAGTGCAGATGCTGCCAGAGCAATGGGCAGTGGCAGATTTTAAGCAGCATGACCCTGGCTCACTCCAATAGCAGCAAACCTGTCACTGCTGTCAAAGAAAAGGAACAAGGTCTGGGGAAAAAAGCCAGTGGCAGTATGGGAAAGAACCAATGGAGTGATCATCTTGTTATAAAGCTCATGCACATGTTCAAAAGAGCCAAGACTATGTTATAGAGAATAATACTCCAGTTCTGGCATTTTCTAAGTGCTGTATGCTTAAATGAACTGTGTTAGTATTCCTTGAAAATAACATTTTGATATAAAATGCATAGCTTTTGAGTTGAAAGAACCATTATGGTATTTAGTCTGATTGTATGTACTGAGGTATTTTTTCCAGTTAGCTGTGGAATGACCCTGATAACTTGTGCTTAACCAAAGCATCGTCCAGAACAGCATCTGGATTTTATTTGATGAGGTGGTGTCTGCACTCCTGGCCCATCAGAAGCTGCTAATACTTTTATTTCTAATTTGAATTTGTGCAGCTTTACCTTCGAGATGATGGTCACTTCCTCTGGTTCTTTGCAGAGCATATTTTAATTTCCTTCCTTCAGAAGCTGTTTACACACCATATAGCAAGTAATTTCTCAGTCTTGTCTATTTTTTTTTTGATAGTCAGAATGTATTGAATTCCTTCAGTATTTCATAAAAACTCATTTTCCAGCCTTCAAATAATTGTATTGCTGTTCACTGTACTATCTTCAATTTTTCACTTGACTAAACGCACTATTCCAAGCAACATTAGCCCCACCATTGCCTTGTAAGATGTAAAATAACTAACTAATCCTTTGTTTATCTATCTGAAGATCACACACATGTCTTTTTATCAATGCACTGGGTAGATCACATTGAAATCTTGTATGTTGAGTGGGAAAGAGGTGGTTGTGGTGTTGAGTACTTGCATGGCAGATGGCACAGAGGGTTATACTCTTTGGCATGGGCTCCTGTGCGGCCTCACAAAAACCTCAGCGGCCATTGCTGATGTAGTAGCAGTGATGCTAATGGGCCACTGATGGTTTGTCATGATGTTGTACAGGGGGTTGTCACAGGCGCCTGACTTCTCGTCATGATTGCCAAAATTTTTGATGCATCTTTTTGTACCTGTTCATACTTGATCGTGCTGAGGTGCTTAATAATGAAACCAGAGAAACCTACCTCTGGGACCCTCTAGGGCTGGTTTAGAGGCAGCAATTGCCAGAAAAGTCCCATTCTCAATGGGGGAGTCCCAGTCAAGATTACCAGTATCATTTGCAGGGCTTTTTGCAGTATGCAATATGCAATACAAATATGCTATTTGTATTGCATATTAATCTCCTGATTTAGAAATTCTTCCTCATTAAGAATTCTTGCGGGAGTTAAAGGGATAAAATGATAAGCAGACACTAACATGTCTTTAATGATCACATAACTTGGAACAAGAGCTTCCACTGATCTGCTCTGACAGGGTGTTGGCTGAAACCAGAGTCTGATTCAAAGGGCCAATTCCTGTTGTCTCAGGCAACTGTGTATTGGCTGGGAAGGGTTCCTATTGTGCTCCCATCACACAGACTATGTAACGTTGCCCAATACTTTGAAGCGTGGAGATAAAAGCCACATCTAGCTTGGAGTCCAGGAAGAGATCAGGGCAGATGAGAGGACTGCCTAATGTCCTACGTCCCCTCTGTAGCTGGGAAACTTTTTTGAGCTATTTTCTAATGATTTTAGGTGTCAACTATAACCTACAAATCAGAAGGGGGAAAAAGCAACCCAAGAGTGCCCAGAGGTAAAATCTCAGGGAAGATTCCAATACATTCCATGGCAAAGATATTTTTGCCCTGAACTTGAGAGCAAGAAATGCTGAACTTTGAAATAAAAGCTGTTAATGCTGCTCTAAGTGCAATATTAGACCAGGTTTACTGCCAAACTTACTTGCTTGCATGTCTCTGTCTGCCCAGACTCCAGTACATCAGAGGAAGGGAGAAGGAAAGGATATACTCTCAGGAGCCGGGTTATGAATCAAGAGATTACTCCTTCCTGAACTTGGCAGACAACCAACGGAAGTTCTGAAGTAGAGGATTCAAACCATAAAGGTTAGTCCATCATAGCTGATGGAGAGCATTTCTTTGGTGTGCTGTAGCCATTTATTCTCTATAGACTCCCAGCTGGTATGGGTAATTTTACCTTAAAGGAGATGAGAGCATCATAAATAGATTCGACTCAAATGTCTTGATCTAAAGCTTATTACACTTCATATCGTGGAAAGCATTAAAGACAGTTTACAGGCTGTTGTTAAACTAGAATCCACTTGGAGGATTTGTCTCCAAACAGATTTTTACATCAAGCGACCCGCCTGTAAAGGACCTGCCAGAAATCCTCAAATCTTTGCTGTTACATGACTGTTGCAGTAAAGTGTGGTCAGTAAGGCTGTTGCAAGACAATTTGCTCAGTGTTTTCCCACATTTATCTAGCAGACACTTTCCTCCTCTACTGTGCACAGCATTGTTTAAACTCCTCAGCTTGGTGGATAACAAGCATCGTGTTCAAAACCTGGACCCAGAAAAGTCAGCACATAGGTAACAGTGTGTGCTGGGTACAATTACTTGGTTCATTGCAGGATTATTTTGACAGTGGCAGCAGGTAAACCTGCTCCAAAGAGCATCGTTTGCTGCTGATAATCACCTACTACAAGGAGCTGAGCAATTCAGAGGGGTCTGACACCGAGTGCTCTTTCCTAGAGGGGGTTGGGTGAATGCTAACAAACAGCTGTCGGAGTGGAGGAAGCCTCTGGTTACCTGCAGCTTAGAACTACTGTGACCAAGGTGGTACCTTCGTGTTTCACAGCCCTCAGTGGAGCATGAACCTGCCCAATCTCATTTTGAACACAAGCAGGCTTTCCATCATGCACAAGTACGTGTGGCGAATTTCACAGAGAATCTCTGTATTACATGGAGAATGTCCTTCCTCTTGTTTGTTTTGAACCTGCCGTCTGATAGCGGAGTGTAACTGGCTATGGCAGAGAAAATGAACAATTATCACAGTTATTCTGTAGCTGTCCATTCCCATCATCTCATGCTTTTCTAGACCTACCCCACCTCTCCTTTCCCCTTCCCCCATTCAGATATCTTCCTTTCAGGGTGAAGAATCATAATGTATGTGGCTGTTCCTTGAACAGAAATCACTTTCACATAACTGGATCAATTTAATCGCATCTGCTGTCCTTTTCTGCTTTTTGTTGTTGGGGTTTGTTTTTTTTCAAGTTCTGGTGTATCCTTTTTGAGTTGGAGATCAGAACCCCACAAAGTGGTCAGCAGGTGCTTGTGTTGTGGATGTGCCTGCTGTCACACTGTCTTTTGTTGCCATAATAAATTCTAACATGTTTTTCACTAATTTAATTCACTAAGCTAATTTTAGTTACTATCACCCTCACCTGTCAATGCTGATAATTTAATTACCAACCTATGTTTTGTATGTTTTAAACAATTCTTTATTTGTGTGAGGACCTTTCCTTTCATTCTGTGATATCTAAACTTCTTTAAGAGTTTTTTGGTGAAAGACTTTGTAAAATGCCTTTAGAAATGCAAATACACTATCGGCTGGATATCCCTTATCCCCATGTCTATTGACTTCTTCAAAGAACTACACTAGGCTTTCAAGTACGATTTCCCTTTACAGAACTGCATGGATTCTTCTCCATTATACCTTATTTATCCATGGATCTTCTTTTATTTTACAATGTCTATCAATTAGCCAGGTACAGATGTGCTACCAGTCTGTAGTTTCCCGAACCTTACTTATGATCTTCTTTAATAATTGAAACCACATTATCTACCTTGAAGTGTCTTGACATTGAGATATTTTTACATTTCAGCTTGCACACCAGTTGTTAATTCAGCAATTTCACAGTGGAGTTCCTCAGGTACTCCTGGAAGAATATCCTTTGGTCTTGGTGATTTGTTAAAATATCTTTTGACATGCTTCATGATCTCCTTCAATATGAGAATGGTCCTCTGATGTGTCCCCTTATAAAGAAAGAGTAGCTGTGTAGGAGCCTCCTTGACCTCTTCCATGGTAAAAACAGCTGCAAACATTGTATTGTGTTTTTTTTGCACACTTTTCTAAATTTTGATCATCCTTTTGCATTTCCATTACGCTTTTTGCCTCTCTGTTTAATCATGCTGGCTTCTCTTGGTCTTTCTAAAGCCCTTTTGGCAAGTGATGTGCATTTGCTCAGAGCCCTGGTGAGATAATCTCTGATTTCTACACCATAGGCAAGGGATTTTACTCTTCTGACTGTTCCTTTTATTCTCTTTTTAAGACAAGAGAGATAATAAGGAATAGTTTTCATTTAGTGCTCATTTTTGAAGTTAAACCTATTGTAATGGTTTGAATTACTTTTCTTATTCCAACATAGGGCTGAATACGAGCACTTTATGATGACTGCTGTAGGAGACTTTCTACAGTAACACTTTAGCCATGTACTGTGCATTGGTTGCACTGGATGCAACTGAGTTAAGAATTAAGTTTCCTCTTGCAGTTTCTCTGACTGATTTTTCCATTTCATGTGGCATCACGCTGTAATGTGAAATTTATCCAATACACCTGAGTAAATAAAGCTGAGAGAGAATATTACTCATATATGCTAGTTTATCTGTTTCTTTGAGTCTAATTCCTTTCACTGTAAGGCTAACTTGGAAGAGTAAGAAAATTACCTCATGCTGCTGATAGCAAGACATGCTTGTGGCTATGAAAGAATTAGGGCCTTGTAGCATGTAAGAATTGCCATTAGCTAATAGGTACTTCTTTTTTGTGGTCCAAGAAAGCTAAGGCTAGCAGTCCTGAGCACAGAAGGCTGAACAAAGTCGGTACAAGTCCACAAGTCCTTGTCTGATTCCATTTTGACATGAAATTCTTCTGAAATAAATCCTTTTTCCATTACACAAGCTTTACTGTTATGAAAAGAGTAGACAGGGTTACAAAGATATTTGTCAGGACAGCTCAGTTTGCTATGTATACAATCCAGAATATAGATGAAACAAATAAATACCATCAGTGAACAACAACCAAGACTCCTTCCATCCTCCGCTTTTCTCTAGCACAGTGGCAAGGCAAGTCATGTATGAACTCATATTGCCCATTTCATTTATTACCCTAGGCTGACCCATATTCTACTTTACAAGCTTTCCTAATTTTTTTTCACCTTAAAATAATTTATGTTTTTTTGCCCCTGCTGCACTTTTTGGAAAGTCATTCCAGGATATAATTCCTTAATGGTTTTGTCCAGGTTTTTTCCTGCCTTCCAGTCTAAAGTTAGTCATGACCACTTTGATCTTATTCTAGCATTATCCTCTAACTTAGGTATTCTTTTTTGGCTCTTGCTATTTACTCAGCCAGTGTATTTCAAAGAACCATTGTATTGACTCTCAGACTTCGTTTTTCTAGGTTAAATAGGTCTGGGAGCTTCTGAAGTTGTTGCAGCCAGAGCCAGAACAGCAGTGTCTAGGAGCCACTGTGATTTTCTTCTGCTGTATGTTAATGAAGTGGTATCAGAGGACTGAACTTCATATTGGAGTCACATGGCTAATAGGCTAAATAAGATCAAATCTATACCAGTTCTTCATTATCCTTGAGTATCCTCCAGTTATGCATTAAAGAAATTTCATCCACAATCTCTAACTCTTTGTTTTATAATTCTATTCAGGACTTGATGTTATTTAATTGATTTGTTCTCTTGTGAAAATCAGGTGTCATTACCTTTAGTGTCATTTATTGTGACAGATGGCAGACAGGCCCTCTTACAATCCATATCCTAACAGAGTAGTTTAACCATTAGGTCCTATGTGGACATAAAAGATGATGTTACCTCTGTCTTGGGTGTTTGCACAATCATACATCACTCTCTTACTGCAGAGACCCCCAGCCCCCTTCCCTGCTATGCCTGAAGGATCTTAAACCTGAGATACATCTCTCCTGCTCTTGCACCTGAGACCAAACTATTCATTTAGCTGTGAGTCAATCTAACATTTCCTTCATTGCTCTAAAGCTTCTGGGGAGCCAAGTGCATCTCTGAGTGCTCAGGAATTCTTTGTGTCCTGGGAGATACCATTTCAATGAATGCCTTTGCAAGGCTCAGAATGCTGCAGGCTAGCATGAGCTGTGGTTACATTTCAAGCTCAAAGCAGCACACAAGCAGGGAAATAGGATTTTGATACCACCAGCAAAAAGAAGATCCCTGAATTCCTAATTTGTGTGAATTCTTAACGGTGAATTCTCCTCTCCTTCCCCAACCCCTCCGCCAGCCCCTCCTCCCCTTCCTTACACAGTAGTCTCGATGTGATGCCGTCCATCGGGCAGAATTATTTATGAGAGTTCTGCAAATGTAGATGTACTGTTTCCAGCTAATAGAACTCAAATCACTTGCATTGCACCATTAGAGAGGAAACCTACCCAAGTAAATTATATACGGGCCATAAATGGAAGCAGTTGTAGTGTTTTTATGACTCTATAAAACTCTGGAACTTTATTGCTATTGAACAGACATGTAATCTGATTCTTAAAGCTGAATATTAGGAATGAATAGGGTCCAAACCCTGCATTTACCTTTAGACCTATTGCCATGCTGGTCATACCATGGAAATTGTTTTTCACTGGCAGGTTTGGACAACCATTAATAAATCCAAGGCTACTTCCTAGAAGATGTCCCAGCTGGCCCAAATGTAGGACAATATCAAAATTCAGTGGAGCAAAGAAGTGGCTCCAGTTTAGTATTCTCTTTGTCTATAAAGAGGTCCTATGAGTACTTCAGTAAAGAGCTGAAAAGCAAAGATGTTTTGGACTTCTT
The DNA here is from genome assembly GCA_025331215.1 of Actenoides lindsayi. Lineage (NCBI taxonomy): Eukaryota > Metazoa > Chordata > Aves > Coraciiformes > Alcedinidae > Actenoides > Actenoides lindsayi. Next base: position 96,265 of record WTSP01027174.1, on the reverse strand, counting down.
AAATTCATCGTTCTGCAGCCTGCTGCCTGTGGAGAAATGAAAGTCTAGTGTTTTTTATTTCATGAAGAACATGCGGACAAAGCATTGCATAAACAAACAAACCCAGGACAAACTGGAATGTTTAAAGTTGGGGATGTTGACCTGATTTGCAAGTATTTGTAAGCCATTGGCAGTACAACTGATTTTTCCAACAGCTGGTGAGATTCATCTGAACAAAAATGTACGCACAGCTCTGCACTGAGCTGAGCTATGCCCTGCGGGGATTAGTGGGACATCACTTCTGTGGAGGCAGGACAGTGTGTGTGATCAAAGCTCTGATTCATGATTTCTCTTTTTTCGTGCCTCGGCTCCTTATTGTTATTTTTACTTGCACCATTTTCATTTGAAGACAGCCTGCCCTTTCAGTGGGGTGAGTGAGCATGAAAATGTTTGAACTGCTCAGGGTCTATGTTCTTTCTCTCCTTTTCAGTGATATTCAGGGCCTGTGACACTTTGGTTTTGTTCTCACAGCCTACAGTTTTCTGCCAGCAATGACATCTGTCTGGGAGCAGAGGGAGCATGGATAGCTCTCAGGGAGTGCTTCTGAAAAGTTAGAGGGGGATCTCTGAGCTGCAGAGAGTCCTGTACCCATCTGACCGACCCTTTCTTTGTGACTGGGATATTTTACTCCCATGGTGCCCCATTGCTCTGGAACAAGCTTGTTTTGGCAGGACAAAGGCACATCAATGCAGGGAATGAGAAGCTTTTTCACTATAAATTATCTTAAACGCTTGGTAGGGGGGGGATGGAGAAAAAAAAGGGTAGGGAAAACCCTGGTTAGAGTACCTGCACTTCTCTAGTATCTAGGATGGAGGAGGGATTGGGAACATCCAGGCCCTTCACTTTATTAGTTACTTTGCTCAGTTTTGAAGGGCAAGGATGGCTTGAATTTGGTCTTTGGATCACAGGCTTATTCTGCAGCCTTTCAAGCTGCAGCCTGAATGAGTGGTGAATATTCAGCAAAGCTGAAGGTCTGTTGTGATGTGGTCCTCTACATAATGTGTGCTGGAGTGATGATGGGAGTGCACAAAGTGGTATGAAGGCTCTGTTGCACCCTTGTGCTAAAAAAGAAGTGCAGTGGACCCCCTTGAGTCTTGAGACTATAGGCTGATCTAGAAACATCAGTCTAGACATGGCTAAAATCAAGTGTCATTTTTTCTGTTTCCTTTGGAGAAAAAGAAAGGCTTTTTCTGCTTAAATGCTCTGATGGGTAATATGAAGAGGAAACTTCAAGTATTTTGGGGATAACTTTATAAATCTGTGGTAGTTCCTTGCATTTGGTAAGAGCAACAATAGGCTCATGAAGGCCACTTAACTGTATCTGCCATTACAAGTGCCTTGGAGAACCTTCCAAGCACCCTGCAGATCCAGCACTGTGACTGGACACTTGCAACAGCATCTGACGAGTTAAAAATTTCTTCCAAGATGAGAAATTTCCAACTCACCAGTAGTGACAGCAATGTGGACCATGTAAATGTGATTCAACCTACACATCCAGATAGAGGGGGACAGCAGCTGGAGGAGCTGGGTGCTGCAGTTGCCTTGCCCATGGCCTGTTCTACCTTGCAACTCCCAGTCACGGTTTCAGAGTCTATAGATAATTTCCTTACTGAAGAACCAGTTTAATTTTAGGAACAGGGGGCTTTTTTTACGTTTCCAGCATGTTATGAAATGCACGTGGTGGCAGCTGTTAAGCATAATGAAATCCACAGCAGGGAAGAAAGCAAAGTATCACCTACAAAAAGAACAAGTGGGGACCATGGACATATGCAGCTGAGAATGCTGGATTCCCAGACAATACAGCCTTTTTTTATCATTTCACTGTGGGGAAGATGAGAGAGGACTGGGATGAATGAGGCCATGTGACTCCTAATTATGGGAGAGATTTTTTTAGTGAAGCACATTTTTCCCTAAGGAAATACCTCCAAATAGCAAGGACAGATGAACTGTCCTTGCATGGGATTAACAGCAAGGAGATGGTGGCAACCCGGGATCCCTTTGTACACCCACTGCAGCAGAACCATGACAAAAGCTCAGACTAAAGGAGTGCAGGAAGTAAAGTCCCAGATGGACCAGGGGAAATGCAAGCAGAATGGTTCACTTACTTACTTGTGTGGAAAGCAATAAATACAAAAGGTAGAAAGAACAATTTTTGTTCTCTTGAAAGTAGGACAAGTGGAAGGGAGAACTGTAAATGGTCTGGATGTGGAGCTGCCCACAACCTTCATAAAGAATGAAACCCATCAATGCGGGCAGGGACTGAAAGTGTCCAGAGATGTCCGGCGAAGAATCCACAGTGTGAATTCAGCTGATCCAGTCTGTCAGGATGCCTGCAGTAGAGAAGGGATCTGCCAGACGTTTGCTTTCTAACTCCTAAAATCTGTCACCATCTCTGTTAGCACTGGGTTGCTGAACACATGGAAATACAAACTCAGTAATATTGATAAGCAGCAATGTTAGACTGGAGAGGTGCAACCCTCTGCAAGGACAGTCCGAACACCTCTGGACATAGCTGGGCCACTGAGAAGGAATCTATGAAAGAGAAGGTGTTATCACCTAGGGAGGGTAGGAGCTGGTACTCTCAGCAGGACATGGAGGAGCAGGGCAGTGTGGCATTGCAGTGCTGTGGCATTCCTCACATAAACTGTGAGGGACAGCAGTGTTGTGGGATTTGGACAGCTATATTCTGCAGATAGATGTTAGATATAGACCCTGACGCAGCCTACGAGACAGCTGGAACGCGACGCTCCATTAACACTGGTGGAAGAGGGACTGTCGAGTCTTCAATCAGAGTCAGCGTCATGGCTGTGGAAATTGTGCAGAGTGGGCAGCAGCCAAACAGCAGTGAGAACATGTCAGGTGAACTGAGGGCCTGCATCAACCTCAGCTACCCAACCTTTAAGAGACATGCTCTTCACTTGCGACCTGTGTCTAGGTGAAGAAAGATCACAGGCTCTCTTCTTGAGAGCATGTTCAGAAACAGTGGTAAGGATGAGCTGCCCTGTCAGGTGAGGATTTGTCCCCAGGACTGCCTATACAGGTGACTAGCACTAGATTCTGAAGGAGCTCCCTCACCACCAGAGCCAGGTGCCACAGTGATTCTCAGGCATTCACGCTGTCGGTGGTGAGATTCCTGTGGCTGGAGAAGAAAATGCCAAGGAAGAGGGTCACCAACTCCTAAAATCAGCAGTGGGAGATAATGCATTGGCTGCAGGTAAGGTGGAGCAGGTGAGAACTGGAAGCCCTTAGGTTGAGAGGCATCCCTGACCATAGTGGGGAGGTTGGATTAGATGATCTCTAGGGTCCCTTCCAGCCTAAGCCATTCTATGATTCTATGATGTTGGATGCCTGATGGCTGGAAGATTTTTCTGAAAAACAAAGCAGAAAGAGATGGTGAGATATTGGAATAGGCTTCCCAGGGAGGTGGTTGAGTTGCCATCCCTGGATGTGTTTAAGCATCACTTAGATGTGGTGTTGGGGGATATGATCTAGGAGTGAACTTGTAGAGTAGGGTTAATGGTTGGACTCAATGATCCCAAGGGCCTTTTTCAACCTAAATGATTCTGTGATTCTGTGAAATCACCCTGATGTTATTTGTAGACCAGTAGAGAAGGGCAATTTCTGCTGCTGGTGGACAAAAGATCCATTAACACCCACATTTGTCTTACAAGGTCACGTACAAACATACACACTGATATAACCATGGTCTCTCCTTTCCTTCCCATCCTGTTTTTTTCATCCATGTAGATCTATACAACTGAATGGATTTCTGATAGCAAGTACGAATTCAAAATACACTCATTTTTGCCAAGCCTGACAAGTTTCAAATCTGACCTGCAGGCAGATATCCCCTGAAATCTCCGCATTTCCAGAACAGGACACCAGGACTGCAGGGTCAGCTGCTCCAGGGCAGCCAACCATGGAGAGTGCCTGAGGACCACAGCCTCCGTGTGCCTGTCAGGGACATAGGAAATCATGAGTTTTAACCTAGGCTTTGCAAGGACTATCAGTCCTGGAGACCTGCACAGGCTCTGCCATGGGTGACATTTCCTCTTCTGTGGGAGCTGATTGTTTTTCTGCTGAAAAACTTCATCAGCCAGCTTTGTGCAACAAACTCCCTAAGAAAAAAAAACCAAAAACCACAAACCAGAAATGTCCACTGACCTTGATCTTGTGCTCTTCTAGAATGACTGCTTGTTCTTCTACTAAGGCAACTAATTTAACTCATTTATTCTGTACCCTGTGGTACTGGGATGAGGAGAGAATCTGCCCATACATGACATTACTACCAGAAGAATTGAATTGAGTGGTGGTGGTCGGACTTTGATGTTCCCAAACTCCACAGAGGTTGTGCAGGATGACAGAGAAAATAAAGACTGTGCAGATACAGACAGGATAGTACAGAAAATATGTCTTGAATCAGGGTCTGGAACTCTCTGGGAAGCTCTAGAGTAAAGATATGGGATGATATAGGTGAACAGACCTGTTCTACCAGCAAAGCAGTCTGCCTGCCTCTCTGGTGGTTGATTAATCTCTCACTTGTAAATAGTTACCTTGCTTTGTGCATTCAAGATTTTAAAACAAAACAGCTATGACAGAAATGGGCTGCACTTGGCCTTGAAACTGAAAACAAGTATGGAGAAAACAGCATGTGAAAGTGTCTAGTACAGATGCTGGCAGCAGTGTTAGTGCATACATTCAGCTGGTGAGGTCATGCCTGCAGTGGTGGAAGGACAAGGTCTGTGCATATCAGGCTGGCACAGTGGGCTGGAGTGGGCTGGATCCCTCCCATGTGAGGTTCCCACAGGTGGATAGGGAGAAGGGAAAGACCACGGATACATCTGCAAGAGTCCTGATGCATGAGTGTTTGTGTGCATGGAGGCAAGTGTAGCAGGAATATCTTTGGATGTTGGTAGCCATAGTTTGGCTGCCTGGAGAGGAGTGGGACTGTCCCAGGGTGGTCTCATGGGCTGGCAGCATTGTGGAAGGAAGGGCCACTGGATAGGAGATGCTTTGAAACCGGGAACGGAGACAAGGGACAGACCAGTCCATATAAAATTTCTCATCACAACTGTGAGGGGGATGTACCACTCACTTTCCCTTGGCCATTCTCTCTGCATACTTGGCTGAAAGAGGTGATGGTGCAGGACAGCTTGCAGTGTTCTTTACCACTGTACCTTGAGGAGATAGCTATGCCACTCTGTCCCATTCTATGACAGTCTCAAGGAGTTGGAGGGTGGCATCTCATGGTGCCACTTGGCCGATGATGAAGTTTTTATGATGATCTTTGTCAAAGAGCTCCAGGACAGAGGGCTAGAAAGTGATGAGAATCATGGTGACTGTCTGTGGGATACACGCAGCTGGACAATGGGTCAGAGGAGTGCCCAACATGCCACCATGTAACTGGAACTCTTCATTGTGGTGTTCACCTCCTGGAAGGCAGCAGGGAGTGCCTGCTGGGGCAAGAGTGAAATCCTTCTGTAAAATTGAAACGGTGTCTCATAGGGAACTTTGCCTTACTCTCACTGAAAATCAGAGGGTCCTGATGCTATGTTCCCCTGAGAATGGGTTGTAGGCTTGCCAGGTATTTTAGTACCTTGGAAAATTGCTGTTGTAGCCAGAATATATTTTTCTTGAATACAGGATCTATTTCAAGTCCTTGATGAAGAGCTCTCTCAGTATTGATGGGCTTTGCGTTAGCACTTGTGTTAGAGAGAGAGATTAATAAGCACAGCGCTCATTAAAGGAGCCTCTCTGTTGATTGTCTGTTGATTGTTAGAACTCTGCTGCAAGGCCAGGGAGTAGCATTGTCAAGCATTTCCGGATAGCCTTTGGGGGACCTTGGGGATCAATAACATCCCAAGCTTAAAGCTCCCAGGAGAAGATCAAGCCATCCTCTTGTGGATGGACCCACAACTACTGGTTTCACTCCAGTTGTCTGCAAGAAGCTTTCATCCCTGCTAAGGCTGAAAAGAGGAGTGCTCTTCTTCTCCACAACAACCTCATGCCCCTTTCTGACTTGCATTCCCTTGGCCCACAATAGCTGGGGACAATGGAGGGGATGGTAGAGGACAGAATTTTTTCATCCATCCTTTACAAGAGCTGGGCAGAAAGCCTTGACTATAAGTATGGAAAATGTAGAGAACATCAGGACCTGAACACTGGGAGGTGATGAAGGACTTCATGGTATGTCTGTGCCCTGTGAACTAGGCTCCACTTGCTGAGGAAACTACCAGAGCAGAGAGCACTACACAGATGTTATTTTAGCTTCTGTGAGATATATTATTCACCTGCCAAAACGTCTGCTTTCAAAGTGAGCACTGCATCATACCATTAGAGCACTCCTTACATGGTTTAACCATCAGCTGAGAAAACAGTCGTCAGCAGGGAATAATCATGTAATGATGCTCTTTCTAGGAGGTCCTGTTCCTTACCAGTTGGTCTTATTCAACACTGATTTAGCAAAAGAGATGTGAAATCATTGTTAAGAAGTTTAGAATTAGCACAAAGGTTGGAATAATAGTATATAATGAGGATGGTAGATCGTAGGTACAGAACAGCAGGATTTGATGTGATGGTTAGATGGAAAGCACAGATATAAAGACAAGGGAGGCATAGCACGCTTCTTAGAAGAGGTACTACAATATGGTGCATCCAGGATCATCAAGATGGCTTTACTGAGGAGGTCTTTCCATCTGCTACCCAGCCCCAACAGTGGAAGAAGAGGAGGTGTCTCAGTGGGACGATCTGTGACCCATTGCTGTACCTGCTAGGGGAGTCAGAATCTGGAGTAGGCTTGATTTCCAGCTCCTGGAGATCCATGTTTCCAACCTGAGAGCTCCCAGCTCCTCAGGGTCCCAAACTCACCCCAAATTGCAGGTATGGAAAGAATTTTTTTTGTCTGAGCCATCTCCAGAGGAACATTATTCTCCTGTTCATAGGAGTTATCCGTCATCTCTCAGCACGAGCCAAGCTAAATGAACCAAATTTATCCTAGTGAGAAATTCAGTTCTTGATTACAAAATTGGAAACACAGTGGGAGTCCTCTGATGCAGTGCTGGTGGCCTAAAATGTAGTCAGGCTGGCTCTGTTAGGTCTCTGGGCTCCTTTACTGTATGCAGAGAGAGAAGAGATCCTCCAGAAAGCGTCCTGCCCAACCTTAGGCACCAACCTTAAGGTAGCATGGGCTGCTGTGGAAACACTTCTCTGTCCACTGACTATATGGAGGGAATCTAGACAGCTCAAATGAGACACATAACTTTTTGGTAGTGAAAATGAATCCAGTTTAAATGGAGGAATCAATCTCACTCAAAACTGGGGAGGTGAAATGGAGTGTAAGTTTGTTCACTCTCGGCTGCTGGAGCAGATGATTTAGATGGGGATGAAGCGATCTCTGAGCCCTGGCCTCCTACGAGGCTCTGTCTTTCCCTGTGCCTCTGGCTGAGAGGGAGTCATTCGCCTTTCAGCTCTCTCCCCATTTGCCAATATTTTATCAAATAGGGCTTTAATACTGCACACTCCCTCACCCTCTGCTCTCTCGGTTCTTCCTTCTCAGCTTCTTTCTCTTTCCTTGCTTCATGGAGCTCTGTTATGGAACACGAACATGGCAAATGAGTGTTATTCTCTTCCCATACCTTTGTGGATTTGGTTTTTTTACTCTGCTACCTGATTAGTGCCCTCCCTTTTGCAATAACCAGCACTTCCTGAGACTCAAAACATTTCCACGGCTGTTAAAAAACTTTGTACGTCAGACAGCATAAAAAGCATAAACTGCTCATTATCTTTTCTGCAGAAGGCTACACATGGAATAATATTCCTGTTAGGGGTACCACAGCGGATCCAACAGGCTGGGAGAGGTGATGCTGCTGCAGGTCCGTGCTCCAGCTCCAACCAGCAGCAAGGCTCAGGACGAACTCCCAGGGAGCACATGTACATACACACACATATATAGCACATCCTATATGTATAGACGCACACATATATATATATACAAACCATATATATAAACATATGCCCCTGATCCAGAATCATGCATCCATCCTGCCCTGATCCCCTTCACCAGTTGCTGGCATCTGGACATACGAGACTCTGAGACCACAGATGGACTCTAGTTGCTGTTACATCCCCCTTTTCCCCACCCCCCACCCCCCCAAAATAAAGTCCCTCACCCAGGAAAACAGTTAGAAATGACATTTAATACAACAGGACAGACTGCGCTGATCAGGTGCAGGACATGGCC
>WTSP01027174.1:71686-87887 GCA_025331215.1 Actenoides lindsayi | reverse complement strand
CCCCCCCCCCCCCCCCCAACGAGGTCCCCCCCCCAAGAAAACAGTTTCAAATTACATTTAATACAACAGGACAGACTGCGCTTATCCGGTGCAGGACATGGCCAGGCAAACCTACAGACCAGACACCCATTTATAGATGACCAGCCTTTTTTGTCCCCTTTTTTCTCTATTTCCCCAGACCTGTTCCTCCCAAAATCACTTAGACATCTCCTTTCCCCACCTTTGGTTCTTCTCAAACCACCCTATAATAAGTTGTCTGCCCAAAAGCCCAAATGCTCTTCCTCTGCATACTGTGATGTGTCCCACACTCCCAGGCATCAACCCCTGCAGTCCCAGAGGGGCTCTAGCGTTGACTCATCGTGGTGGGTTCCACTCCTGGACCACAGGGCTGAGGCTGTCCTGGGACAGCCCTGCGAGGGGCCCAGCATTGGTGTCCCTTCCCCTGAGTCCATAATTAGGGTTCCTCTCTGCCTCTCCCCCTGTTCTCCTCTGGACTTTGATGGGCCTTTGATAGGCTGGTAGCTCCTATGACAGCCTGGGAGCAGCTGGGGCAGGGTGTTATTTGGGTGCCCCTCACCCCTTTGTCCCCACCCCTTTGTGGGGGTTCGGATGAGTTTTTGTCACCTAAGCCAACAGTTAACACAAAGTATAATCTTGGCATCAAAGTACATTTTCCTTCCACCCTCAGCTACCTTCTGTCAGTTTTGGAGTCCCTGGCATTCCAGATACATTTTCTGTTTTTTAATGATACTCTTTTTAGCTGGTACAGCCCTCTTTACCCTGCTGTAAAAGTTAAATTTTTTTCCCTTTGCTCCTCACAGAATCATGCATCCATCCTGCCCGAGTCTTGCATCAAACACCTTAAAACACGTTTTGTGTTGGTTGTGACCTACTTAACCTTTAATTCCTCCTTTAAAACCTTTTTACCTTGTTTTCAGCTCGGGTAGAGTTGTGAAAGATGGTGTGGAAGATGGAAGCGTGTCCTCCGTGCCCTTTGAATTCACCTTCCTCTTCTGCAGAAGGAACGTGGAGGTACAGCTGATCTGGTAGGGCTTCTTATGGGAGTCGTTATTGTTGCTCAGATAGAAATGATGAGGAAGCTGAAGCAATTCATGTGTGAGGAGGCAATCTATTTTTATACAGAAATATCTATTACTGTGTGCTTAAACTAACCTCCTATCATTTATGTTCTCTTAAGTGAAGGAGATCAGTACTGGGAGAAAGAGATGGGCAAAAATACTGGAAGGTTTGAGGTCTGAAACGACAAATCTTGTTCTTGGTGGAGATTTCTGAAATGAGTCTGTGCAGAGCAGAGAAATGAAGCGGGGCTGATACAAGCAGCTCGGTGCAGCCATGTGGCTCTGGTGCACGCATGGAAACCTGACAGGATTCAAGATTGCTCAGCATCCTGCAGCTCATCCCATGGAGGGCACTTGGAAAACATCTCCCCAGCATCAGGTCTGGAGAGCACCCCTGGGGAAGGGCACAGGGTCAGTGGGGTGTCATGTGTCTAGCAATGTCCATTGCCTGTGGGCTTTTCTGACTGATGGAGGGTCCAGTAGCCAGAAATTTGCCTTGTCTGTATGTCTGTCACTAGCAGGATGGTCCTGTACGGCTACAGAGCCTGGGGGTGTTTGCCTGTGACCCTTTAACACCCAGCTGCTCTCCCCCTCTGCCCATACCTGTCCTCTCCTTTCTACTTGTACTCATTTTTCACTTTTGCCTACTTCTTACTTCACCTTGCTTCTTCCTTTTATTTCTGCAATAGTTTATGTTAAATGTTAATAATTCCAAGTGACAAGCGATCACTGGCCCATATCCAAGAAATTCCTGGTTATTTAAAATCTCAGAGCAAAACTGTGCCATGGAAATCAGATGGTGATCTGATCCCACCTCTAACAATTCCACAACCTGATACATTCCCACAAACTTACCAGCACGTCTTTTCCACATCATTTGGCTGAAATGTAAGCACCCTAGCATATAATAACTTAACCACCTGAATTATGTGTTTAATAGGAAACATGCAGCCAGGAGACAAAAAAGAAGCATTGCATCTATAAATTATTAAATTTAAAAAGGAAACAAGACATCTTTGGCCAGAAATAATCAAAACGCCTTCTTATAAGCTTTCTGCTGAAATCTCCTGGTGTGCTCACAACTCACTGACACCCTGCCTTGAATTGTTGCTTCAATTCCTGTTTTGGTTGTCACCACTCTCAATTATTTTAAAATAGGACCTAAAATAGATTTATATTTCTTAGATTTTATTAGACAGTAAAAAAGAGAAGTCTGAGCTGCAGCAGTTAAATAATTTATTACCTTTGCTAGAGGGGCAAGAAGACCTAAAACAAAAATAAAATACATGTGTTGGAAAGAAAGGTTTTGGATCTTATTGTTTTTCCTGCCCACTGGTTTTTCTGGGTGCAATTTGAAGGTATATATTCAATAGAGAAGTTTCTTCCCCATCACACAGCTACTTATTATCATCAAATTCTAACCAGCAATTCATAAAAGACCCATCTCTATGGAGCTGATCTCTGCTTCGATTTCATGGTGATAAAGCTGAGCTGGGAAGCAGGTGGCGGGTGTACTCCTCGCATGAAGAGGTATTTATTGTAGGTAGTGTACTTAAGCATTAAGCAGTGATGTTTCTTTTTCATGCAACTTTGAAAATCAATATGTTGCCCTACAGTTCCTCCAATGCGATCATTAGCTATCCCTCCAAAGAGGCACAGTTAAACAGCCTCTGTGTGTTGCTTTGCTTTAGCAGGTCAGAATCTGTCCCATATGCCCTAGTCTCTTATTGCTGATCTACAGAGGATTTCAGTGAGACACTGAGTTGTTTTGGGCATCCACAAGAGCCTCATTGCTGCTCTAAGTGTCAGTAGAACTCTTCAGCCTGGCCTAATATTTCTCCAGGGGCTGAACTCCCAAATATAATACCAAGTTTAGCACCTGACTGATAGTATCTGAAGATATTTTCTCTTTAGTGCCCAGAAATGCCAGTGTCAACCTCCAGCCTGCAGATGACCACACTTCTGTAGTTGTGAGGACACAAATACAACAAAGAGGCCATAGATCTACCTGGTGACTTATTCTGCCAGACATGGTGGAAATCACCACTTGGAATAAATGTCCGTAATAACCAAATGTTCAAAACCATGCCACAAACCCACATCTTTCCTGTCCCTAGGACTTAGTGGCTGATTTAACTTGCAAGCAGGAATAATTCATTCCTCCTAAATGCATATTCTATCTCTCATTCTTGTTAAGACCTCTCCTTTTCTGTCTCCTCTTGATGAGTTCCCACTCTTTGACATGTCTTATAGCAATGAGTTCCACAGTTAATTATCTATTGTGGAAACCAATTACAATAAAACAAACAAAAACCAGTCCCTGCTTTTGCCCTGTCGTCTTCGTTAGTCTTCAATCTGATGTGTGTCAATAAAGTATAATTCTGTACAAGCTGGAGTCAAGAGTCTGAGTACACCCAATTGTCCTTCAGTTTGCTTAATGTGATGTTCCCCAGATTTCATCTCCTTTCAGACGCATCGTGAAAATCTTGTTGCTGTTTTCCAAGTCTCTAATCATTATGTTAGCTGTTCCTACAGCCTCCTCTATTCTTACCCTGTCTTTTATAAGTTCACTTTCAAGCAGAGTTCAAGATAAGGTCGCCAGGCTTGTAGATGCTTTGTCATTGTTAAAGTGTTATTTTCTTTTGGTGGGGTTTTTTTTTTTTTTGGCCACAACTTCCTATGACACTAAAAAAATTGCAGAGATCATAGGATACAAGACTTAAAGGAGCCTCAGGAGATCGTTTAATCTACCACTTGAACTGAAGCACAGCCAGGGATCAACCCTTAATAGATGTTTTAATATGGTTCTCTCCAGCAGTTGTGCCAGTGTAATTGCCGCTAGCCTGCCCTGTACTTCTCTCTCTTGTTGGGCAGTGGGCTTTTTCTTATTATAGTGCTGAAATCTTTTTTAATGTAAATTCAGCTGCTCATTTTTTCTCTTTCACCCTATACAAGACAAAGAACTTGTTGCTATTACTCTCTTCGTAACTATTTTAAGTGGTGGGGGAGTGGTATGTCTTCCCTCACTTCCCCTCTTCTCTAGAAGAGAAAATTTACCAGTTCCTCCTATTTACCGATTTCTCCTCATGGAACCTCTCTTTTTTTCCAGTTTCCCTCCAAGCTACCAGCATGACTATTAAAGTCCATTGACAGGAAAAGACACAGCACTGAGCTGATGACCTGCAGTCTCCTAATGCCTCCTGCTCCAACATTCCACAATCAGGTTTCAGCTGCTGGCTGCTGTTCATCTGCTCGTGGACCTTATAACCGCCTTCCAGTAGCTGAGGGGAACCTACAGGAAGGGACTCTTCACAAGAGTGTCTGGTGACAGGATGAGGTGAACTGTGTTTAAATGGAAGGAAAATAGGCTTAGATTGGATGTCAGGAAAAAGTTCTTCAGGAGGAAGGTGGTGAAAGCCTGGACTTGATTGCTCAGAGGGGTCGTGGCTGCCCCTCCCCAGAGGTGCTCAAGGCCAGGCTGGCTGATGCCGGGAACAGCCTGGGCTCCTTGAGAGGTGACCCTGCCCAGGGCAGGGCAGTTGGATGAGATGATCTCTAAGGTCCCTTCCATGAGGTCCCTAAGCCATTCCATGATTCCATGATATGATTGTTTCCTGCAAAGACCTTCCTTGCACCACCAGCTCACCCCGCATTGGTAGCATGCTCTAACTCGGAGCTTCAGTTGTGCGGTGTTGCTGCTCACAAGCTACTCCTCCATATTGTATTTGTACATCTGATTTCTCCTTCGTCAAAATGTATGCACATGAGGCTTGGCTCCAGCAATGGAGTTTCTGCTTCCATGTTCCTGGCAGCTCACTTGTTTCTCCCTGCTGCAGATTGCTTCCCCCACAGATATACTGGTACGGCTGCTTGTGGGGCTGGGCTGTGAACTGGAGCAGAGAGCTGAATCAGGTTAGACATAACACTTTATAAATAAGGAAGCAGTATTTTTATTCTGAGTTGTCTCAGGAGCTGTTTTGCAATGCAGCCCCACAAACAGTTGATCATCACACCTAAAAGGGCAACAAACTTATACTGAGGCAGCATCAAGCAGATTGGAAGTGGGGAAAGGGATAGAAAATTCTCAGACCAACTTTGATGGCAAGGGCAACCTCACCTGCCTAAATCCCAGACTGAGATGTTTGCATTTGTCTCAGTTGTCTTTGATTGCATGTATTTTGGGTCATGCCTTCAATTCATCAAGATCGTGTTCCGTTCTGATCCCATCCACCAGAGTACTTAGAAATCTTCCCAGCATTTGTGTCTCAGAACCCCCCCAGTCCAATTCCCGTCTGTTATCTCCCTTCTGAACTAGTAAGAGAGGCTGTGAGTGAACTCCATGGAAAGCTGAGAACACACCAGAGGTCATGGCACTAAAAAGAGTTGTGCAATTCATATTTTTATACTGTAAAATGTTTGGCATGTTTACAAAGCTCACAAGGTGTTAAGGTTACCAATCATCTGCCAAAGCAGTCAGGGAACACTTTATACTGAAATGTACGGGCTTCCTGCCAAGAACATGGGTAAAGGTGATACCCTGATGTGACAGAGATGCCCTCAAAACACGTAGGATGCAAGGGCTGAGGCAACTCCATCACTGGAGGCCTGGAAGAAACATGTCAGATACAGCCTTTCCTGCTGTGGGGAAGGATGCACACACAGCTCCTACAGCTCCTGCCCAGGCCTCTTTTTCTAGGAAATACATTTGCTTAAGAGTAGAGGAAGAAAATCTGATGAGTATCTAAGGAGGTGAAAGAGAGTGTTATCACAGAGGCAGGCCAGTTGGAGACTATCGCCACATAACAGCTCCCTGCAGTGTTAAACTCCACCGTTCATTCTAAGTGAGCTGTATGGGGAAAAAATAGACATTTCCCTTGTAGCTCAATACAAATTAAATTGTGGTTTGTGTTTTTTTATTTCACTAGTCACCTTTTCTGTTTCCAAATCTGGTAAATATTCCTCTGAACCTTCCCAACTTCAGATGTGTTTACTGCGCTAGAAGCCTATCCCTATCAGCCTGGTGGTACTGGTACTGCCGAAGCAGTAGCCTGAAGTACTGCAAAAAGGCACCGTGACTCCAAAGAGCTCGCCACGAGCTACCTCGTGCCTCAGAGAGCTGTAGGGTGAGGAGGTGGGTTTTGCCAATCTGCACAAGGTCAGTACAAGGTCTGGGTTGATAATTGCCAGGTTTTGGGGAGGGCGTGAGCACAAATCAGCTCTGTTTCCAACGAGCAGGCACCAGGGATCCATCTGACCTGTCAAGAGCCTGAGCTGCCAGAATATGTTGTGTAAATTTTACTGTATTCCACCATAAAAGCTATAAAAGAAAATACTGCCTAGTGTGCAGCACAAGAGAGAGTTCTGTTTGAAAAAGCTTCCAAAACAGGCTGAGAACCACCTAGGGCTAGTACCCAAGTAATGTTTTCAGGGCTGTTTATCTACCACAGTGAGTTTCCCTCAGACCATATTTCCCAAGTACACTTGCAAGACTGCTATGTGGGGACTATGTCAAAAGCCTTCCTAAAGCCAAGATATATCACATCTACCACTTTCCCTATCCACCAGACCAGTTATCCTGCCAAGGAACGGAAATTGGATTGCTTCAACATGAATTGTTTTTGTCAAATCCATGCGGGCTCTTATCTTATTACCTTATTATCCCCCAGGTGCTTATAAACTGCTGCTTATCTGCTTGTTCCAGTGTTTTTCCAGGTACTGAGGTTAGACTGACCTGTATGTATTTCCCCAGGTTCCTCCGTTACTCCTTTTTAATGGCAGATGTTATACTTACTCCTTCCTAGTCTTCTAGGATGTCACTCTTAAAGGTGAATCACTTTGTGACTGCTGAGGATGCTCCCTTCAGCACTCTGCAATGAATTCCTGTTGGTTTGGGGTTTTTTTTTCTTCTTCTCTTAAAATTAATTACATTAATAATTGGTTAGGAAAAAAAACATTTTAAGTGAGGGATACACTAAACACTTAAGCTTTCTCTGTGTCATCTATTATTTACCCTGTGTGGTATTATCCAAGGATTTATTTCATTTTCCTCATTCTTAAATATTTATTTTCTCGCTACTTTTTTGTCCCTTACTAATTATAATTCACTCGCTTCTCTTCCATGGTGACTTTCTGCTAATACATTTTCACATTTAGTTTCCACTTGTGATATGTTTCCTTTTTTGTTTCCAAGTCACCGAAAATTGCCCATTGCAGCCACAAGTTTCTCCTATTAGAATTACTTTTTTCTTTTTTTTTTTCTTCTGCATTAAAGCCATTTCTCAGTCCTTTTTTTTAAGTACCCAGTCTCCTTCATTCCTTTTTTTGCTTATACTTTTTTTCCCATTCAATCATATCTGCCAAATTTCTTGAGTTTACCTCCTTGCAGTTTCCATTCCCAAGTGTCTTTCAAAGGGTTAAGCAGAATATTAATATATGCTATAATTCCCTGTGGTGAGATCCTAAGTCATCCAGAAGCATCTAAAATGTCAGGAAACCAGATCCTTTCTTTCGTGCTGCTCATTCATAGCCCTAAGCCCAGCATCCAGCACCCAACTGGAATGATTGAATACAGATCCTCCCAACCACCCCATGCTGCAACGTGTGCAAGGTAAACTGCAGAATTCTTCTGAGGACATTACCAGCATGGTGGCAAGACTCAATTGTCAAATGTTTTTATTATACTATTTTATTAAAAACTATTAATGTGTTTGCCATTTATAAACTGGATGCTGTGTGACCTATGCAAAGACCATGAGGCTAGACATGACCAAATATTGCATCTGTTTTCATTCCCAGGTCTGGAATGCTTGGACATCTCAGGAAATTGTCTTCCTCTTCCCTGTTCTTTCTTTGCCAAGTGCTTTGTGATCTGCAGATGAGCAGAACACAACTATGCAAAGACCATCCCTTTCCCTAACACTGATAGCCTTCCTGGCTACTGTGGAACTGTTTCTTTTTAAGTATCTGTGGCAATGGCTTCAAAAAGCCCTCAGTCTTTAGTCATTGCATATAGTACTTATGTATCAATAGACTTGCCCTACATCTGTTTGAACTGGCCTCCTGCTTGCCAAAGCATGGTCTTAATTATTTTCTGCCCTCAGCCAATATTTGTTTGTCACTTCCAGTCACCCAAGTAGCAAAGCTATTCATTACCTAATACCTACTTAAGATGACGACAACAAAATCCTATCTCAAATGGCAGAAGTATCATAAGTGATCTCTAGTCCTGCCTTCTCAGAGGCTCTTCCTTCTGTATGTGCAACTTGCTCAGGAGAGGGTAGAAGCAGGTGGATTCTTCCAGCATCATGCTTCAGTATTTGTTCAGAGAATTTTGAGCTCCTCACACAGTGGTGCCCTATCAAGCCTGATCAAGATAACTTTTCATGGAGAAAACATCTCTCTTTCATCACAAGGCACAAGTCACTTTTCAGTCTGAGAGCTTGCAGAAGAAGTTGCCACTGGAGAACCACAGTTAAGCAATGAAATCTGATGACTAGATATGGAGAAGCATCATATGTCAGAATATAATTCAACTCCCCAGAATGAGAGTTCCTCTGCTCCTCTCTACAACTGACAGGGGATTGGAGTGAGCTGGTGGTTGGTCCCTTCTTCCAAGTGGCAAGTGATAGGACAAGAGGAAACAGCCTCAAGTTGTGCCAGGGTAAGTTTAGATTGGATATTAGGGAAAATTTCTTCCCCAAAAGGAATAAATTCTTTCCTGGAATAGGCTGCCCAAGGCAGTGGTGGAGTACCCATTGCTGGTGGGATTTAAAAGCTGTGTACATGTGGTTGCTGATGGAAACGGTTTAGTGGTATACTTGACAGTGCTGGGTGGGTTATACTCAATGATCTTAAAGGTCTTTTCCAACCTGAACGATTCTATGATTCCCTATTTCAAAACCCAGCAGCCTAAACACATCTTCTGTCACACCCAACTGATGGCCAAATCTACAATGAAGAGGGGTGTGCTCTGAAGAGCAGCACTGTAAATTTGTATTTCTGCTCTTTTTCCTGATATCTTGGACCAATTTGCTGATAGTAGCAAAGGGATCAAAAGAAGGTTCAAACTGCATTGTTGAGTGAATTACAGCCTGTCACTCTCGCAGCAGCTTACGGTTCCTCACAGATCCGCTTTGAAAATCAGATCTTCCTTTTGTTTTCATGGGGGTAAACTGTTGGCATAAAAGCAGGAAGAAAACATACTGAAAGCCTCTGAGGTTGAGTGTGACGTACTTCAGTGGGATCTACGCTCCCTGGGGAAAGAAATCTGTGCAAAGCAAAGCAAGGGAAAATCCTGAAAGGGTATCTGCCAGAATAAAAACAGCCAACTTCCCATACAGAATCCGTTCACTCTATGAAAAAGTGTGTTTGATCTCTGGCTGCAGCTCTTCTTAAACGGTATATAAATACCCCTAGACATTTTTATGATTATATAGGATTAAAAGCAAACCAATGCCCAGACCCAATATGACTCTGAGGTAAAGGAACAGTGGTTGCATGGGAAGCTTACTTTTGTTTGGAGTTTATATGAAAGCAGAAAGTGCAGCATCCGTGTTTAATAAATGTTGAGTAACAAAGGTAGAATGGTTCAGTAATCTGTGAATATTTCACAAAATTATTCCTTGAAAAGTATTTGTATGTGCCAAGTTTGTTATGTGGATTTGTATGCTGGTTAATGATCTGGCCAAACCAAGAAATAACATTTCAGGACCATCCATCTAGAAACCATGAGTGCACATCATGATGAACAGACAGGCAGGAACAGAGGAAGGAAAAAGGGTGAATGTGGCAAATACTAATTCTGAGAAGGACCTTGGAGTCTGATGGAAACATACTGAATGTGAACGTCCAGTGCAATACAAAGGCAACATCTACCCAGAACCTGGATTTTGTTCTGAAGATACATTTCTATCTCAGAGAGTAATTGGAGAAATAGTTGCTGAAAGGTATATTTCATCTTCTGCACAGTCTGTCTGCACAGCTTACATACTGGAGCTTTTTTTTGTATAGGCATCTTTCAATGACCTCTAGGCTCAAACTTTACAACTTTATGTCGATACGTAATAATATTTCTTGGTTGGGCACATCCAGACAGTAAATGAGATTCTACTGTTAAAAATCAACTTCCCTCTCATTTTTGTCTCTAGAATAAATAACTGTTAAGTCAGTCTAGTAGCCCCTTAAAATAGTCAAAGAGATCAAATATGTACAAAATAGTTTCATATAACAAGCCCTCCTGCAAGGAAAAAAAAAAAAAAAGAATGCAACTCTTGCTGGTGTTCTATTCAGTTTCTGTGAAATTATACAATTTACAACTATTTTCACTCTCCACCTGCAGCAATCTCAGATATTTACTTCATGTTTGAATGGTTTTCCTGGAGACAAGGCACGACCATGAGATGCTTCAGCTAAGAGCAGGAGCCACTGCAGATGCAAAAGAGGATAAAAAGAGGAAGAATAGGGGTATGTCTCCAATGTGTCCTTGTAGGATCCAGTGATTTGCAGCACAGAGACCTTATGGAAAAGGATGGTATCCTTGTATCTAATGATTTCAAATACCTTTTTCATCCATGGCTTTGTTGATTTTTTTGAAGATTCACACTGCCTCTGCAGCATTCAGCGATGGAGAGTCCATAGCTTATCTTCTGATGGATCTGAGTCTGCCACCAGTATCCCAGCCTAGTGCCACATATTGAATGAAGATAAATCCCTTTATTCTCTCCAGTCCACTCCCAAATGTACATTATTTTCCCCTCACATATTTCTATTTCTTTCTAAATGAAATTATCTACTGTGCCCCTTATTCCAGACTTCTGATCATATGTGTTACCTTCTCTAAATGTTTTCCAACACTACAATAGCCTTTCTGAGGGCTCAGCATTCAGGATGTAGATACACCAGGGTTTTACACCATGGCGTGACTATGTTTTCAGTTTTGCCCTCTTTTCCTTTCTTAGTATATCCCAGCATCAATTTCCTTTCTCTCTGATTGAGTTGATATTTCCATAGGACCATCTGTTATAAAACCATAAATCTCTCTTGATCCACTGACTCGAAGAACTCCTTCCTGAGCAGTAATAGCTAACTCAAACCCTATCATTATGGATGTAAATGTAGAGCTCTTTTCCTTATGTTGCATAATTCTATGTTTACCTATGCCAAATTTCAACTGTCATTTTCTCATCTAGTCGATGTTGGCAGATTTCTCTGCGCTGTTTTGCAGTCAGCCCTCTTTTCAGTCCTGAATCACTTAAAGTCGTCAGCACTATCATCTCAATATTCATGGTCGTTTCAGATCATTTACATGTATCCTGAGCCACTGCTGACCTCCCTCCACTGATACGATATTTTCCCATCTTTTAAGTAGCTATTTATGTCAGGACCAGCCATTTTATCCCAAGGTTGCTGCATTTCTTCAGCTACCTCTGATGAGGATCGCTCCTGGAAGGGACATAGAAATCCAAGGAGAGTGTTAGTAGGTCTTTGTCACTCCCACACTTGTATTTTTCAAAATAAATCCCAATAAGTATACTTTTTTATCCCAAGGCATACTTTTTTCTTTCCTGTTTCTCCCACATATCATAGTTGCCTGTATGTCCATTCAACCCATTCTTTAGAGTAGTTCCAGCCAGACCCACTGTTGTGTGTGTGCTTCTCTCACCTTCCATGGAGCACTTTTTATAAAGTTGGCCCATATTTACTGCTTTCCAGTTATATGGTACTGAGGCAGTAGGGAAAGCGGGAAATGATACCTTACTGTTGATTGCTCAGCTCTCCCATCCTTGACTCTAGAAGTCTTGGGCTACAGATGTCAGTTTTTTCAGCTGTGAGGTCTGATCTAAAACCTTGCCAGATGCCCTGCAAAACCGTTGGAAACATGACATCTATAATATGGCATAATCCCCTTTTCTCTATTGACTGTAGGAAACCTGCAGTGACTGGTGTGGTCTTGGACAACTGACCTTTACATCTCTAAGTTACAGCAGGTGAATCCCACCCACGGGATGCCAGTTTTCTCTAGGAAGCCAGTCCCTGCTGTGACAATCAGCAAGTCTTACATGAACGTCTCTGTTTGTACCATGTCATTTGGAGACTGCTCATATTTCCAGGGGTGCTGCAGCATAATTTGGCTTTGCCATAGAAAGACAGAGTATCGCTCTTTGAATTTCTGATATCTGATACCACTTTTGGCACCCTATTCTACATGACTACTTAATTCCTGGATTCAGAGTTGTTTAAATTATAGTCTTATATGAAGTATTGACTCTTCCTATGCTTAATTATGCTCCTCTTGTCTGTCGTTAACATAACAAGTATACCATATATGGTGAATATTAGTTTTGCATATGAGGCTTAGTGGTTTAGCATTTGTAATGCAGTGTTTTGTCAGGTATAAACCAGCCTACAGCAACCTTTAATTCAAATGATTTATTTTACTGTCCTTAGATGCCCAACATTTGGGTTTGGAGTTTATTGTGGGTGAGTTCGTTCTCTTTCTTTCTTTCTTTCTTTCTTTCTTTCTTTCTTTCTTTCTTTCTTTCTTTCTTTCTTTCTAAAAAGGAGTAATCCTAACTGAGTATGTTCTTTGTCTTTTAGACAGGTGTGGGGTTTGGTGTGTTGGTTGTGGTTTTTTCATTTATTTCTGTTTTCTCTTTATTTCTAGAGAATCTTGTCCTCCTATATCAATATCTAGTGCCCCCATTGTTTTACAATAAGGGAAGAAAAAAAAACCCAAACCAAATATTATCTTCTTCATGTATCTCACAGACACCTGTGTTAGGAATGATGCATCATCTGAATGTTATAAGTCTGTATTTAATAGACAAGTTTTTCTCTTAAACCTATGGCTGTAACTTGGATATCACAGTAATGTGCACACCTGGGTCTAGCAAGAAGATGTGAGAGTCGTTATATGCAGCTGCCTTTCAGTACTTTCAAGAATTATTTTTTTTTCTTTTACTGTGTAGAATATCTATACTCAGTTCTTTTTCAGCTACTCACCATCTGATAACCAGCTTTCTCTTTTTCAGTTAAGTTTACACTTCTAAACAAATCTTGTACTTCTGATCTTGCAAAATGAAAAGTAGTTCATCTTCACTTTTGTAGCTCACTTGACTGATAAAAACCCACACTTCTATGAGTCTCTCCCAGTTGTCTCTTCAGTTCTGAAATGCACCAGCCCTTGATCTGCTGAGCTGCTCCCTCTTTCCTTGCAGCACCATTTCTTCTGCTCTTCTCCTTCAGGATGCAGTCACCTATTTCTGCATTACATCTGTTTGGTGCTGTGTAATGTTCCTGGGCAGTGGTTAATGAGGACATTGAGTCTGAGCTTGTAATTAGGGTGAACAACTTGTAACCTAATGAATATTATTGGAAAGATGTAGGGAGGAGAGGATCTGCTCATCTCACGAACTGAGTTGCTACATGAGCTTATTAAAAGTGGTCTTTTCCAAGACTCTGAAAAGACTGCTTATATTTATAGCTTCCCTCTCATGCTGCTCACCTCTTCACATCTGCCTGCAAGCTACACTGGGAGTAAGGGTTAATGAAAGGAGGTATCAGACTGTGGCTAGAATCCAGCTGTGTCTGCAAGACCACTTTACAGAACAGATTTTGTGATGTAGTTATTACTGTGGAAGACACAGTCCAAAGACCATGGAGGTCTGCTCTAGTCTCATGCCTCAGGTCGCTATGGAGGGAGTGATGTGGCACATTGGCATGAATGTCTCATTTGTCCTTAGTCTCTCATACATGTGGGTGTTTGACCCCACAGAGTAGTGTCAGTTTTAATGCTGGTAGAGAGCTCTCTTTGATTATGATGAATAGTGAAATGTTCCGTAGTTTTTCTGGGGAGCCATTGGTGCTCTGACATTCAAATAGTTAAGGCAACAGTGGTATTTTATAGGCTTGACTGAGCATAAGGTTACATGAAAATCATCTGATAAATTAATATTGTGTGTACGTACCTGTAAGCCACTCGAGCATTCCTCCCTGTTGGGAGCACAGGCCTGGCATGGTCCTTGTAGATACCTACCTCCTGGCCACCAGTGAGCATGTTGGAGTTAAGAGGAAGGAACCATGGATGGGACATCTCTGACTGCCAAACACCAACCTTTGCTAGGTCACCTAAATGAAATTAAGAATTGGTTGTCACTGTGACGAAATGCAATAGCTGGCAGTTGAATACAGACAATGCAATTATGTGTCCCAATTTTAATGAAATAATATGGAGCCAGGATGTCTCTCAGCTGAAGTGCTGTGTCGTTTTCAAATGGAGGATCAAAATGGTAAAAAATTTTCTGACATAATTATGTGGAATATAGTTAAATGATGGAAAAGAGACACTTTCCTGCTTCAGGCTTTAGTTGTTCTTTACCTGGAAAGGGACTATGGAGGATATTCTCCTCTAGAGAGAACGTTCTACCATTTGACCCTGTGCCTTATGGACTCAGTCTGGTCCTCCTTTCCTTTGAGGTGCTCTGAAGAGTGTGTTAGCACAGAAAGAACAGACTGGTACTCGCTGCCCCCAAAGACAATGTTCAAGCTAATTGATGTTTAAGGAAATTATTTCCGTTTTAGCCATGGAATTAATCTTTGGTTATGACTACTGAACAAATGGACACAGAAGAGCCTGCGTGGTATTAACAAGATTCTAAATGAAGGAGCCAATTCATTTCATTATTGATAACAAAGTCATCTTCCCCAGAATAGCAAATGAGGTAAGATTGGCACTTCGAGACATGGCCCTGATTATTGTCTGTGGAATCTATTACATTCTATTATTTCTCCCAGATAAAACTTTAAATCACCCTTCTTAAAAGCAGACATTTGGCTGTTATTCCTCACATAGAACAATTTTATGTTACTTTTCTAACTTTTCCATTCTTATTTATTTTTGTATTTTGTTTTAATTAATACGGTACAGAATGTTCAAAAATTCTGAAGCTAAATTCTGTAGCTGAGCTTTGGTGTCTAACAAACTGTTGGAAGAACTTAAAGTAATGAGTAAATTATTAAATAGTACTAAGCCAATTCATAATTCATAATTATTGATATTTATATCAATGGCTGTTGGTGAGGAAGCAGGTGGAAGAGGATGGTACTGGTCAGTGAAATGGGAAAGCAAAGGCATATCCCTGTAGGACTAAGCAGGTGGGAGGACTGAGCTGACATGTGGATGTTTGCAGCTGCTCTGCTTCTGGAAGATTTAGAGGATGTTGTGTCTCACCGGGAGAGAGAAAAATGCAGCATAGATAAAGTTATAGCTGCAGGAAACAGAAATTAAATTAGAGAGAGTTGAGAACAGAGATTATGAGAAGGAATTGGAACAAGGAGAAAATCTGGGGAAACCAGTAAAGCTGGGTAAAGGAAAAAAGGGGTGAAGAGAATTACAGAATCACAGAATTACTGAGGCTGGAAAAGACCTCTGAGATCATCAAGTCCAGCCTATGACCCAACATCACCACATCGGCTAGATCATGGCACTAAGTGCCACATCCAGCCTTTCTTTAAACACAGCCAGGGATGGTGATTCCACCACCTCCCTGGGCAGTCCATTCCAATTACAGGCTCTGGTTGTCATGGGGGATTTTAACTATCCAGATATTTGCTGGAAGGCCTCCTCAGCCAGCCAGTCACAGTCCAGGAAGTTCTTCCAGTGCACTGAAGATAACTTCTTGATGCAAATGGTGGATGGGCCAAGTAGGAGAGGATCTTATATTCACTAACAAAGAGGGTCTGGTTGAAGTGGTGAAGGTTGAGGGCAGCCTCGGCTGCAGCGATCATAAGATGGTGGAATTCAGGATCTTGTGTGGCAGGAACAGAATACCAAGCAGAATCACAGCCTTGGACATCAGCAGGGCCAACTTTGGCCTTTTCAAGGAATTGCTAGGGGAAGTTCCATGGAACAGGGTACTAGAAGGTAAAGGGGCTCAAGATAGTTTGTTAACATTCAAGGATCACTTCTTCCAAGTTCAAGATCAGAGCATCCCAACAAGTAGGAAATCAAGAAAGGGAGCCAGGAGACCCACATGGTTAAGCGGGGAACTGCTGGGCAAACTCAAGTGGAAGAAGAGAGTCTACAGATCATGGAAGGAGGGGCTGGCCACTTGGGAGGAATATAA
>WTSP01027174.1:42608-59312 GCA_025331215.1 Actenoides lindsayi | reverse complement strand
TCTGTTCCTGTGTGGGCTGCCCTGGGTGACCCTGCTCTGGCAGGGGGGTTGGACTTGATGATCTCCAGAGGTCCCTTGCAACCCCTACCATTCTAGGATTCTATGCTTTAACCCACCTTCTGACGGGGCTGATTTGGTGCAGTAACCACAACTGTGTTACATATAGTCAAAGCGATGAAGAAGTCAAAAATATCAGATAGTTCTGGACTCAGATGTGATAAGGGCTGTTCATGGCTCCTCATGACCTCCAGATGCTTTGCACACTCGTTCACCTTTTCCAACAAGCGCGGGTCGGGTGTGATATCCTTCTCCTAGTAATAAATAGCAGTGATTAATATCTGTGATTCTGCAAATTTCCAAAGCAGCAAGAAGCAATCAAAGCATTCAAAGCAGTGTCAATATCAAGAGTTTTATGCTGGCCTGACAGCAGAGTGGACATGGAGAGGGCTGTAAGACACCCATTCTATAGACAATGAACCGTCAATCTTGAGCCTCCTGGTAGAAAAGGAACTGACCTCAAACCTTATGCTACTCTCAGTCTCTGTAGATAAAGGGCAGGCACATAATGTCTTTTTAAATTCAAGGTATAACTAGAACAAAGGTTTCAGTATGTCTTTAGCTTTAGCTTGCTCCCACAAAGTATTTAGATAAGATCTGCCAATACTTACTGGTTTTGTACAAACAGATGACACTAGGGAAGAAAAATACTAAGATGAGGTCTATAAGAGGTGGACAATGTGCTACGGATCTCTTTTCCCTTTTCAGGACATTTTTCTTATTAAAAGACACAGGACACCAGTACAGGTCAGGGGTTGACCTGCTGGAAAGCAGCCCCATGGAGAAGGACCTGGGAGTCCTGGTGGACAATTGGTTAACCATGGGACAGCAATGGGCCCTGGTAGCCAGGAAGGCCAATGGTCTCCTGGGGTGCATCAAGAAGAGTGTGGCCAGAAGGTTGAGGGAGGTTCTCCTCCCCTTCTACTCTGTAATGGTGAAACCCCATCCAGAGTATTGTGTCCAGTTCTGGGCTCCCTGGTTCAAGAGGGACAGGGAAATACTGGAGAGAGTCCAACGGAGGCTACAAGGATGCTGAAGGGACTGGAACATCTCTCTTGTAAGGAAAGGTTGAGAGCCCTGGAGCTGTTTAGGCTGGAGAAGAGAAGCCTGAGAGAGGATCTTAGGAATGGTTACAAATCTCTGAAGGGTGGGTGTCAAGGAGAAGGAGACAGTAGAAGGTTACTGTCTCTTTTCAGTTGTGCCCTGTGATAGGACGAGGGGCAATGGGCACAAACTGGAACACAGAAAGTTCCACCTTAACATGAGGAGAAACTTCTTCACTGTGAGAGTGACAGAGCCTGGAACAGGCTGCCCAGAGAGGTGGTGGAGTCTCCTTCTCTGGAGACTTTCAAGACTCACCTGGCTCTGTTCCTGTGTGGGCTGCCCTGGGTGACCCTGCTCTGGCAGGGGGGTTGGACTCGATGATCTTCAGAGGTCCCTTCCAACCCCTACCATTCTAGGATCCTTTGACACTGTGCCTTCAGTTTTCATGACTTACCATTGGGCTACTGAACGCAGTGTGCTTCGAGAGTATGCTGGCTCTTTTTGCTTCTGCTCTGCTACCTGTGCGCCGGTGGGTTTTGGTGCTCTGGCTTCTGTGGATTACTTTGAAGCTCTGATGGCTGCAGATACTATCACGCTGGGATAGAGTTCCTCCCTTCGGGGCTGCCTCGTCTTCCTCGGAATCAGGTTCTTGGTACATTGCTAAACGTTTGGCTATCAGTAAAAATACAGAGGGAGAAACGTTGTGTAAGTTGTGTAAGTGGCCGAGAAACAGGGAGGGGGACATGGATGAAACCAACCAAGTCATTCAGTCTTCACTTGCAGCCTGAGGAGGTAAGAAACAGCCCAGAAAACTTCCTTGTCCATTCCGACGGAATGAGGTGGTTTCACGGGATGTTTTTTTTCAGGAAAAATGTTTCCTCTACCCAGTACCAATGAAGTGACATCTGAAATGTCCTCAGAACACCACACCTGCAGAGCACACTGCCCCTGCTTTATGATCAGAGCTGGGCTGAAGCCTCGATCAAGGTCAGGCCCATCTGCTGCTAGAGCTGGGACATGTACGTAGACTCCTGAGTTCTAGCCTAGGGCTAAACCAACCCTGGACTCCATCCCTTCCTCTCTGAACAGCATGGTAAGCAGGACAGTGCAGCCATTAGTATCAGAATCAGGCTACCCTCAGCTGCTGAAGAGCTTGCTTCCATGACACGTTGCTGCAGTGAGCAGTACCTTGTGTACACAGAAAAAGGGATTTTTTCCAAAGCATGCTTTTTCTTCAGTCAAGAAGCTAACTACAGCAATTCATGGTAGAAACCAACCCTGTCAGTCTGATATACAGAAGCTAGAAAGGAAACAGAACGAAGAGGTGTGGAATCAAGCTGGAGACTCCAGCCCCTCTGGATTCTCTAACAGTCTCTGTTTAGCTCTAACTGATACATATTTTTCCGTTCCTAAAGGTCACGGGCATTTAATAATCTGGGTTATTCATTAGGCAAGCACATCCCACTTTAACAGGTTATCTATTTATTCCCTCACTGGGCATTAATTGAAAGGCTTTTCATTGTACTCTCAAAATAATTCACACTATCCAGATATACAGTAAAAGTTACACACTTGTGGCTTGGCTTTGTTTTGGTTCTCTGGTGTAACAAATTAGATGTCAAACAATAAGTCACTAGCATGTAAGTAAATTATTCAGGTATTTAACAAAAAAAACCCCAAAACCAAACCAAACCAAACCAAAAAAAAGAAGAAAGAGAGTATTTTTCTTCCAGAATGCTTCCTGAGGGAAAAAATCTTGTGTTACACATGGTGAGCTTGGCATGGCATCGCTCGTAACGTGGTTTCACAATCAAAGAAAAAAAATCACCCTCGTGATCCGCTGTGATTTTCAGACATGTTTTAGCTGTCAGAAAGCAGCTGGGGGAGCTGAAATCAGACCACACACAGTACGTGGTGATGACCCTATCAGTACAGCATCGGGCATCAGAGTTTCAACTCCCTTTGGAACGTGTCTAGGCTCTGTCTGAAATGTGGGAGCTGGGAGAGCTCCCCGGAGTTGCTCCGACTGCAACATCCCGCACTGCACCCTGGCTCCTGCTGGAAGAAGAATCCAGCCGTGGAGGTAAAAAGGGCCAAAGGACATTTGGAGACATGGAGAAGAGACCGCAGGGCACGCTGCAGAGCGCTTGTGCTCAAACACAGCCCTGAAGCTCAAGCCCTGAAGCTGATGAAGACTGTGGATGGCTGACGAGCTTCCTTCACGAGCATTACTGGGTGTGATTCACGCTCCTCTGTGGTAAGTGGTGGGGAAGAGGTTGACCAAGGGCACTGTTGCCTTCTCCTTTCAGTGCCTACCTTGTCCTTTCTGAGAGCGCAAGCTCTGCCTTAATTATCTTCTGCAGGTTCCTAGTTACGTGCTGCCAACCCCATGCTGAAAAACCATAGCTCAAGGTGACACACCAGTGCACTTTACCAACATTGTAAGACTTAAAGCAGTCGTAAGAAGCACATTTTTCTGCCTCACCTCCACTAAAGCTCTTAGCAGCAAACCCAGTCTCAAGGAGAGCTGGCACGACGGGTGGACACTCAGCCTGGCTCAGGAAAAGGCTAAGAAAAGCTTGGATTTGCCATAGGGATAATCTTCCTCCCCGTGGATGCTGGCCATTTGAATGGTAGACTGACAGAATGCTGCACTTCTTCTCCTAACAGGTAATATTTCTTGACAGGAAAAGGGCTGGCTACAGTTATTCTTTTCAGCTTTGCAAAATGTGCTACCCAGTTGGTCCAACTCCCTTCTGAGCAGAGGTTTTAAAGAAAGGACACGTTTTACTTTAATAATCACACCTAGTTTAACATTCTGCTCTGAAAATACATCCTGAAATACATGATTCCAAAGACCCTGAACTGACTGTCACTTTATTCCGAGTATAAAAAACTCCATGGTCAAGCAGAGAATGCGTTTCACGCACAATATGCACCTAGGCTTGAGTCCCAGCTCTCCGTGTTCCTCATTGCTCTTTCTTATTTCTTACATTACTTCTAAAAATATTTTGTTTATTCAAAGAAAGCAAAAGCTGTTTCCTAATGCTGCGCTCAGCTTATTTATTGTTGAGTGTTGTGTTCAGTTCTGGGCTCCCCAGTTCCAAGAGGGACAGGGAGATACTAGAGTGAGTCCAACGGAGGCTACAAAGATGATGAAGGGACTGGAACATCTCTCTGGTGAGGAAAGGCTGAGAGCCCTGGGGCTGTTTAGCCTGGAGAAGAGAAGCCCAAGAGGGGATCTTATCAATGTTTACAAATATCTGCAGGGTAGGTGTCAAGTAGAAGGGGCCAGTCTCTTTCCAGTGGTGCCTTGTGATAGAATGAGCTGTAATGGTCACAAGGTGAAACACAGGAAGTTCCACCTCAACATGAGGAAAAACTTCTTTACTGTGAGAGTGACAGAGCCTGGCCCAGACTCTCCAGAGAGGCTGTGGAGTCTCCTTCTCTGGCGACTTTAAAGACCCACCTGGATCTGTTCCTGTGTGGGCTACCCTGGGTGTTCTTGTGCTGGCAGGGTGATTCCAACCCCTACCATTCTATGATTCTATGAATAGAGGAGCTGGTGATAATTGGGAACTTCCCAGTGGGTTCTGTGTGGGTGACCAAAAGTGTGATGGTTTTGCAGTGCCTATGTGAGCTCAGGTGGGGAATAGGTTTGCCTGTGTTTGGGCACTAAAGTTAGATATCTCAGTCCACAAAACTCTTGTGGTTTCCTGCACACAAAACCAGAAGGCGATTTACCCCATTCTCAGCCAGTGTACAAAAAATCCTGCCTAGAGGAGACTCTTTCCTCCCATGCACTTTAAATTGAGCCTTGGGCAACCGGTTCAGACACACTATCTTGCTCTTAAATCCATGAATGTAGCAGGCATGAATCCATCCAAGATCTTCTGTGTATCCTTCAAACCCTGTCACCATCTCAGTGTGCTCCTTGTCCCAGAAATGGCAGTCAGCTACCAGTCTTGTCTCCGCTTCTCTTTCTGCGAGTGATCGTGGGGATGGATGCTCCTCTCTGATCTGCCTCTTGTGCACGTACTTCTTACACATCACAGTGCAGTGGCATTTTGTAACAATCAGAGCCATGCATGTCATAGATCCATTTTACAGCTTCCTAGTGATTTCTTCAAGCAGCATGAAGCTTTTATTGCTCCCATGCTTTGTAACAGGGATTCCTTTCCATTATTATGGTTATTCACTTTAGAGCACATGAAAACATGTTAAGAGCTCAATAGACATTGAAAAACCCAGCTTTTTTTCCAAACACTTCCATTTAAAATAAAGGTACAGGGTAGCAGACTGTTGCCAGAACAACAAAGAAGAATAGCAAAGCAATGAGACTGTAAGGCTGCTCACAGTGCATGCACTTTTAATTAAGTGTCCCCTTGTGGTCACTTTATAATGGTCTTAGAGCCCCTGGAGTACTGGAGGAATTTTCAGTTCTCCTTAGCTTGGAGATGGAATGACCAAAGGCAGCTCCACCACCACCATCATCGCTGGAAGGGGAGCTACCCTTGTGAGATGGGTGGGTGATTGACGGGGAGCCCAGAGGATGTTGTTTGGCATGGGATGGTGGATCAAATGAGATGGCAATAGGCTGTCAAAGGGCAGTGCCCTTCCACAGGGTTTCTCATGAAGGCCATTGGTACTTAAGCTCAGGGGTTTATGGGGTTCTTGTTTGGTAATACTAATGTTAGAATTGTTGTTAAATACGGCACAGCACAGCCTGTCATGAAACATTTGCCTTTGTTTATTCTGAATTTCTGACCTTTTATAAATTTTTTTTTTTTATTTTATTTTTTTAAATTTCACTTTTATGTGGCATCACATACCCAGGATGCACGCAAGTTCTTCACAAAGCCCAAGCAGAGGGGAGAGGACTCCTTGCATCCTGTACAACTTTGCTTCCCCTTGGAACAGGGCCTGTGAGATACAGGACATTGCTCCTCTAAGCCCTAAGCAAAGCCTTTGATTAGCTGCAAGGGACAGTGGAGAGGAGGCTGCTGCATTCAGAGAGCACCTTTTTGGGGCCAAGGCTACTGTCTGTGGAAATGGAAGAGTGGGAGAACCACTGGTTTCATCTCTGGTGTGCTTCAGCATGGCTCTGAGGAACATCTTGAAGTCTTCTACCACCTCCTGCTGGAACACACATGGAGCGGTGCTTCACCCTTTGCGTGTAGCCTCTGCTACCCCTGGCCCCAGATCAGCCTCATCCCCAGTGGACACGGAGCATGTTAGAACAGGCTCTTCTTCCTCGGTTTTCCACTCTAGTCCTCCCATTTCTTCATGGCTGCTTCTCCCCTCCCTCTGGTAAAGCCCATTAGTACACCTGGGCTGGCTTCCTCAACCCTCCCTCCTTCAGCTCCTTGGGACCTTCTTTTCTTCCTTTGATTTGACGCTACTCAACATTTTTTAGCGAGCCTCTGTGCATGCAGCAGCTCCTGGATCCACCTCAGTGCCAGGGAGGGTGTTGACATTTCCCATCTCTCCTTCCTCTAAGTATCCTCCTTCCTCCTGCCCCTTCCCTCCTACCTCTCAGCATCTCCCCTCCTTCCAAGGAATACTCCCCATCAGTGCTTCCAACCCCATCCACCTCCTGGACCAGGTCAGGATCATGGGACAGGAAAGCATCACCAAAGCAGTGGTGTGTGCTGAGGCTTTCCCTGCAGCCATCATTCCCATGGCTGCAGAAAAGGAACAGGCCCATCCCAGCTCCACCTTCCACTCTTGGAGGGCCTCATTAAAGGAAAATGAAAGGTCACAAGAAATACAGTGGGCCCTAAAGCCCACAGCAGCCTTCTTGCTTTCAGGTTGTTGTGAAGAAGACAACTTACAGCTGAAGCCATGAATACCAAGGGAAATGTGCAAATAAACAACCAAGCAAACATCTTTTTCCTGCTTGGCTGTATATATTTCTAATGCTGGGTGAGAGGAACAAAGATGTCTTACAGGTGAGGGAGACGCAGCATTTGCTACACGGGAAAGCTCTTGCAAAATAAATTAGGGGATGAATATAAAAGAGCCGTAGTATTCCTCCCTGATTCACTGAGACAGGGATAACAGGGACTCTGCAGGAGAAATGTGTATCTCCCTGGTAGGAAGACAGCTTGCGGTCTCTCAGAAGCAGAGCTCAAATCAAGAGCCCTTGACAGTCTTCCCAATGGAGCTATCTGGGATATTCTGTGCTGCAAACGCGAGGCTGAAAAGGAGATGCTGGGAGCCAAAGTGGGCAAGTGAAAGAGATGCAGTGACAAAGCAGCAGCGGAACTTCAAGGAGGTGCCAGCTGAAATGACAGAAGGTGGGAAAGGACTCGAGAAGGTAAGAGAACAAAACGAATGCACTGTAAAAGAGAAGACTGAAGGCTTCAAAACAGTCAGTGGTTGGGTCATAAGCTAACGTGGATCATAGAGAATCACAGCCATCTGGGGGGGAGCTGTGGACAGGCTTCAGTTCCTCCAGGGAGGAAATCTGGAGCTGTGGGAATACGTACGCTTTGCATGGAGACTTGCCAACACACCCCCTTGTATTTGAGAAAGGCATTCGGGATGAGAAAATAGTGCAGGGAGGTCATTATTAATGACTTCTTATCAGTGAGATTCATTGGATGAAGCTGTATTGGCAGTCTCACATCTGGCTTTGGAGCAGAATGGGAATAATCAGACTAAGAAGAAAACGTGAAACAAAAATGTTTGTAGCTGCACTAAGAACAACATTTTGCAAGGAAAGGTATCAGAACCATCTGGTTTCTAAACAGCCTGGGAGGGATTTTACTATCTTGATTGGGCACCACAGGATAAAAAGTAGTTTGTTTCCTTTCCTTTGGTACTGCAGGCACTGAAATAGGTTAATCATAGCTCTAGATGCATGGCTTGATATCACAATGGGGCATATTTAAGGTCATTTAAATGTCCCATACATTTTAGCACATAGAAAATGGACTTATCCCTGGAATAGACATAGGCATTTCCAGGGGACAGCTGAGCTCACCTAGTTTAGGAAATGGGGTACACTGATGCCCAGGGATAATGAAGCATGTGAGACAGCCCCATAGCTACTCCACATAGTCTGAGTTTGCCTGTACTCACCTCTCACATACATTTCCCCTTGATCAGCAATTGCTAATGCACATGGTGCACGAGGCCACGCTCAACTTAAACAGTGATGAATAGTGGATATAAAGGTGATGGATGAAGTATGTTAATTATAAAATTACAGGGGAAAGTGGAAAAGGGTGCTGGTAAAAAGAAGTAAAATTACTTTACAAGCTGATACCAGCTTCTGGAGCAGAGGTAGAAAACACAGAATAGGACAAGGCAGGGCTCTGTCCACAGCAGGACTCTCCTGAAAGCTTCCCAAACTAACTCCATTGTGGTTGGGTCATGTAGAGGATGGAAGAGCTGCATATTCACATCTCATGGACAAGTCTACAAGACCTGACCGTCATGTGTTCCCTGGGTTATCCTGCTGAGGGTGGAAGCTCAGTTGGGGTAGTTGCTCTGAGCACCTTCTGTGCTCAGAAGCACAAGCGTTTTGCTTTAAACTCTTCTGTTCATCAAAATGTAAGTGTATAGCATCACTCAGACAGCCATTTCCAGTAGGTCTTGTACCCAGAAATAACCGTAGGACTGGAGCGCCCAGAGAGGCTGGTGAGGAGTCCCCCTGGGATCCAGTATCTGCTCGCGTTGGTGTGCATCGTATTCAGCTCACGTCTGAAATTGTCAAGGTTGTGAGTGCCCCAGTTTCTGTAATCAAAGCCTTCCTGAGATTTGCATCCTGAAATGCAGATGCTGAGAAAAGGCAGATTACATAATAACCAGCTTTGTTTATTTGCTTAAACTTCAGTTTGTATTACATTTGAGAACAAACAGAAAAAACTGGTCTTTTTTTGGTTTTGTTTTTTTCCTGAAATAGTCAGAGGGCAACATGCAAAAAAAACCTGTGCACTCCCCGTTGCAACCCACCCGCTTTGCCCACACTGTGTAACCGCTCTGGATGTTGCTGCTCGGGGCAGGTGAACAGGAGCTGGGAGAAGACTGGCCCAGGTGGGATCTCCCACCCTTGTACTGGGTCTGTCAGAGAGATTACATGTGAATTAGTGTAATCAGAGAAGCCTCGCTGTGCCTCAGAGCTCTGCCAGGGAAA
This sequence comes from Actenoides lindsayi, assembly GCA_025331215.1. Lineage (NCBI taxonomy): Eukaryota > Metazoa > Chordata > Aves > Coraciiformes > Alcedinidae > Actenoides > Actenoides lindsayi. The sequence continues at coordinate 50,068 of WTSP01027174.1, read as the reverse complement.
TGCAATTGAAAATTCACATGCTAATCCAGCTGGCTCATCCAAAGAATACATTTACATTTCTTTCCTACCTTTTAATCCGGAGGATCCCCTTGGAGCGTAGTGTGATTTTCCATATACAAAGGACTTTTATTCCCTACCGGCTTTCACTGTACAGAGGGGGAAAAAAAACCAACCCCAAAACACTCTAAGATTTCACTCACACAGAGTTTTCTGGGAGAAAGCACAAGAGAGACACAGTGCAGAGTGGTGAGCTCTTGCCTGTGTGCAGGTATATCCCCTTTCCTAAGGGTGAGGGAAGCTGACCATGGTCTTCAGGCAATTGCCTGCTCCTGTGGATCCCTCTGCCAAGGGGAAAGGAAACAAAACTGCTCTCTGCATGGAAAGGGCACCAGGAAGGAGGTTACACTGGTGTCTCCTCTGAGGGGCAATTTCACAGAGAATTTTTTGGAAACAAGGTGACTCCAGGATGCCATATTTGGTAAAGCTTTAGGGTTAAATGTCCCCAGGAACAATCATTTGCAAGGCTCTAGGGAGAAAGGAAACACTTCCCTCTGGTCATCAAAGTCCTCTCAAAAGAGAGGGGCTGAAAGGGTGCAAAGAGGGGAGTGGTGTTTTGCAGGTCATCTCTGGCTGTCCCTGGCATTGCCTCTGGGCCTCACTGGCTAATTTGCATCTGTCACTCGTTGGATTGATCATTCCTAGAGTCCAGAGTCCTTGCACTTGTCGGGTTTCACTTCTGCTCCTTGCAATAGATTTTTGCTACATGTGTACCCCCTTGGCAGGATAGCAGATAATTAGCTGTTTGTTTCTGGTACCCTCCCACGTGCCAACACCTCCTTTCTGGACTGTACAGCAGAAGTGAGAAGAGCACTGCAAGAGTGGGAAGTGATAAATCAGGGACTTGGGGCACAGACGTTTGCCCAAAGGGCACAGATATTTTGTGGCAAAGTGTCTAGGTTTAGGGTCTGGGCCCAACGCCAGACCTATAACAGATGCTCTCTGTTAACCCCCCTTCTTCCCCAAAGGGACAGGGAAAGGGAATAAGGGAGAGAGACTCAGCAATTAGAAAAAGGAACTGGAACAGCTTTAATGAAAATAATAATAATAAAAACAGAATATACACAAATATGTACAAACCCAGTATGGAACCCAACCCCCCCTGATGGCAATTACATCACAGTCACCACTGATGCTGTGGAGCAGGCACCGGGAGAGTCCCAGACTGGGCCCAGCAGCAGATGGGAGCTGTGCTCAGGAGCTGGGTTCTGGTACTGGATTCAGGAACACAGAGACCAGGATCAAAGGCAGAACGGACAGAGTCCTCCTCGGATGCTGGTCAGTGAAGAAAAGAAGAAGAGAGGAATACCTTGACGCTCATGATCCCTCATCTTTATACCAAATATGCTGTCTATGGGCTGGAATGCCTCGCTGGGCAGTTTGGGGTCACCTGTCCTGGCCGCTTCTCCCTGCAGGTGCCGCCTTTTGCTTTCTGCACCCTCAACATGGGGTGCAAGATGGAGCATTGACCTCGGTCTGCACGCCCCAACTCTAACCACGCAGCGTTATCACTGCTGGAAGCAGAGACTGTCTGTGAAAACCTGCTGTTAACTTCAGACAGTGCTGTTAGTCAGAAGAGACTGAGTTGAAAAGTAAAATCAGTGAACAGAATTTTTATGTTCTCACTCAAACCAGGACCCAGTCAGTGGGCTGTTCTCCCAAGCCAGGGAAAAAAAAAAGAGTCATTCTTTGCAATGTGGTTTGTGACTCAAAATATTCCTGGCAGACAACTGGGGACCTCCCCAGAGAACAGCTTTGTCCCTATGATACTGGGGCTAAAATGCTCGGTTTTGCCGATGTTCATTAAACACATCCAAGCATGTATAAAGGAAAAAGGCTTGGAGGATCAGCCCTGCTCCAGATAGAAAAATCCACAAGTATAGTGGAGGCAGAGGACTAAACAGGAACTGTCTAATATTAAGAAAGGCAAGATAAAGGCTGGAGAAAGGTTTTGGTGTTGAGATTTGTGAGCCTGAAAGCTGCATCGCTTGGGACCATGCAATCCAGCTGAGATTGTCATGGGAGATCTTCTAGCTGTTAGAAATGTGAATAACCTTCCAATAAAAGGTGCAAAGATATGAAACCTACATGGTTTTACAAATTTTTTTTTTTTAAGAGGAGCATCTTTTGGCTCCCATGGGGGACAACTGGGTTTGATGAGCCAGGAGGGTTTTTCACCCAGCATCTGTGAAACATGGGAGTGCAGTACCTGTGGAGCACCTGTATCGTGTTGTCCTTCAATAGAATCCAGGGGTTTCCCCAAGGGTTCCCTGTCCCCCTTCACCTGGTGTTGCCAGGACAAGACACAAGCCAATTTGCTCCACATTCTCCCATACAGCAACACATTCTACTTACCTCCCACACGGCCAAGGTTGGCAGAAGAAAATCCCTGCATGTGCTGGCTGTCATGTTCCTCCAAACCCACGAGTCATCAGAAGAGCAGAGGTGGCCATAAAGGGGCTTTACTTGTGTCTGAGGGAAGTGGTGAGGGGTCCTTGTCGGGGCGGGGGGGGGAGTTACGTGCAACCTGCTCTGCTGTGAGTACAGCAAGGACAGCAGTGGTGGCTACTCCAAAGAAGCCTTCAGATCAAAGCAGACAAGCCCTGTAACCTGACCTTTATCCAGAGCTCAACACTGATCGATGCATTTCAGAAGGGCTGAGGTAGTTGAAAGGAAAGGGCGCTGGGAAGATTGTCTGGGTTTAATGAGACATGTGTCCTTTCCCCACACTGCAACGTGCATGGACAGCTCTGCTGTTTGTTTTTGAGGGCAGGGAAGCCCATTCCCAGGCAACATCTGTTGGTGCAGGGGAATTCACAACATCTGGAGTGGTTTAGACTTTGCTGCTTGCTACTCATTTCAGGCTTTACTAAACTGAATGGAAAGGAAGAAGTTCAGTGTTAGATGACAGTGTTTTACCAATCAAGGGAAAAACTTGTGGTTTTCTTCAGAATTGGGACATCAGTCCAAGCAGACAGAGAAGGTGAACCTGCTGCTGTATGGGGGAAGCATATTTGGGAGGCAAGAGGGACTCTGCTGGGCAGAGTTACAGATTGAGAGAAGCCCTGAGGAGAAAGACTTGGGAGTGCTGGTTGAGAAAAAGCTCACCATGAGCCAACAATGTGTGAGTGCAGCCCAGAAGCCAATGACATCCTGAGCTGCATCCCCAACAGCACGGGCAGCAGGGTGAGGGAGATGATTCTCCCCCTCTACTCGGTTCTTATGAGACTCCCATCTGGAGTAATGTGTCCAGCTCTGGAGTCCCCAAGAAGGACATGGACTTGTTGGAGCTGGTCCAGAAGAGTCCATGAAAATGATCAGAGGGTGGGAACCCCCCTACTGTGAGGCCAGGCTGAGAGAATTTGGGTTTTTCAGCCTGGAGAAGAAAAGGCTCCCGGGAGACCTTATTGTTGTCTTCCAGTATCTGAAGGGAGCCTACAAGAAAGCTGAGGAGGGACTTTTTACAGGGGCTTGTAGTGACAGGACAAGGAGTGATGGTTTGAAAGTGGAAGAGGGAAGATTTAGATTAGAAATTAGGAAGAAGTTCTTCATTCTGAGGGTGGTGAGACACTTGAACAGGTTGCCCAGGGAAGTTGTGGGTGCTCCATCGCTGGATGTGTTCAAGACCAGGTTGGATGGGGCCTTGAGCAGCCTGGTCTAGTGGGAGTTGTCCCTACCTGTGGCAGGGGGGTTGGAACTAGATGACCTCTAAGGTCCCTTCCAACCCAAACCATTCTGTGATTCTGTGATTCTTTGTGATCACCAATGTGTTTTTTGTTGCACATGTATTACCTGGCTCCTGGCACACACTTCCAGTACACATACATCTCTGCCCCATCCACAGCCTCTCTCCCAGCCCTGCACAGATGCACCTGCTCTTTCTTAGTGCACTAACCCCTCACCCCAACCTGTTTTGCACTAATATCTGTGCATACATGGGATTTCCTCATTACTCAAACCAAGGGTTATTTTGTGTTAAAATAGTGCATGCAGCTTGTTTGGCTTATCTAAATCTACTAATTGTCCCTCTTTCTAGTTTGGCAACTCCAGTTTTTACTAGTTTTACCTCCATTGGGCACATGCACCCAGAAGTACCCTGACAGCTCATTTACAGTGCTTGCCTAGAAATACAATCCTGCATCTGAGTGCACCGTGTCCCGCTGCCGATGGGAGAAAATGCTGCAATACTTTGGAAGAGGAGGAAAAATAAATCCATCTTCTTTCTTCTTCTTACCTCTGCAAAAAAGCTTGGCCTCAGCTGAGTGGCCCCAATGCTGCAGAGAGGCAGGGGCTTAGCAAGGAGAGCAGGAGCAGTGTGTGCCCATTGCCACCCTCGGTGCCGGGCTGCGCATGCTGCTGCCTCTCCCCAGCTGCACGGACTCTGTGCGAAGCATGGTGGGCAGCACTCGTGACTTTATGTTGCTGCAGGTGAGTGTTTTTCAGCTGTGATATGTCAGCTGAGAGTCAGTGGTAATTCTGCTAGTATGGGATTGCTTTTCGCCGACTTTCCCTGGCCATTTTCCTAGGGAGATCCTAACAAAAGGCTTTCCTGGGACACTCTGCACATGCTCAGTTACAGCATCCACTACAGTCCCAGCTCGTATTTCCTGTATTTATAGATAACAGCACTTGGCAGAGATAAAAGGAGATGGTATTTTTCCCAAAGAGACTGCTCAATTGTTGCCAGCATCTAGAATTCAGAGAGAAGAATCCCAGATTCATTTCAAGATTTATTTTTTTTAATAAGTCTTTTAAGTTTCATTTTCCTTGCCTGCTATTTTCTGTACCTTTAAGGTATACTAGGGTCACAATTTAAGGTTATCTCCCCAACAAGCAAATCCCAAAACATACTCTTTTGGGGTCTTCCCCCTCCTTACTTTCCTTTTCTGCCTTAATGGAAGCTACAGATGTGAATCCAGGACTTGGGTCTTGTGGAAAGAAAAGACAAAACATTACATAAAATTATAACATGAGCTGGAAGAATATGAAAAATTAAACCAATGGGAAACTACAGCAATAGTAAGGATGACAAGCAAGCAAATATGTAGTAGTAGCATTCCAAATTAATTTCTTGTTAGCTGTCAGCCACACTGTGCTGCTTCATCAGGGATACAGGGTTTCATTTTCCCATACACTGAACCTGCAACAATTCCCTCTGTGCACTACCCCAGGGTTTGATTAGGTTATCTCGGTCACAACGCAAAAAAAGACACATCCTTTATTTAAAAAGCGAAACACAACAAAACAAGAAAGAAAGAAAAAATAATTCTCTGTTAGAGAAGCTATGAAAGGTGCTCATCGGGCATGCCCAGCAGATTCCTGAGTCCTGATTCTTATGTCCAGACGCAGTGCTGGTCTCCAATGGTCTCCCCATAGGACAGTCTTCTATTGCCAGCCGCCCTGTTTCTCTACCCGACCCCAAGCTGGGAGCAGTTCCTGGACTGACCCATACTGGGGCTCTGCCCAGGGCTTTACCAACGTCCTTCAGCATCAGGCACACAGACAACATCTTCCTGAATCCTCTTGCTCAGTTCAGTTTCTGGAAAAGTAAGGTGGACACGGGGTAGGAATAACCACTTCAGATGTCTACAGTGTAGAGGTCTTCACCTGAGCTCATCATTTAGGCTCCCATAAGGAACTGGGGAGAGAAGGAGGCACTGCTGGAGCCATTCATCTCAGTTGTTCTGGAGATATAATAATGCCCTAGAAAATGACTATTTCTCTCTATCAACAGTTAAGGGCCTGGTATTTCTTTCCTACTACACCTTTCAGCAGTAGCTGGTGGAACTGGGGCTTGCTCCAGAGTACTCTGATAAATGTGTGGAAACGCCTGAATCATGACCAACTCATAAGTAATGAAAAATAATTCCAGGGCTATAGTACACCTACTAAACTAAGGAAATCCATAAATCCTGTTACTCAGTGCAATAGCTCCCAGAAGAAGCCCGTTGTGTTGGTGTTCAGGATGATCTCAGTGTGGAAATCAGGGGAGAAAGGCATAAAAGAGGTTGATAAAAGCTGCTCTAGGGGAAAAGGTGCATACGGCCAGGAAAGGGGGTCACACTGCCCTGATTTTTAGAGTTGGGATGGACTGCTGAGCATCTACAGGGAAGGAGAAGCTGGATGTGGATGGATGTCTGGACCCCACTATCTCAGAGGACCAGGTGCCTACATTGGTGTTGTAATTGTCATTCCTACATTTAATATCTCCAGTGTGATTAGCTTCATACGCAAAAGTATGTATTGAAAAACTGCGTACCTGCAGTGAAATTTGTGCAGAGGCATCTCTCTCTCTCTCAATTTCTCTCCATGGCGCAGTCCTGTACATCTGAAAGAACTCCCTTTACCAGAAAATAATCTCCCTTTCTATTGAAGAAAAGTAAATAAATGTGTTTATCTTAGAGAGGCAATAGCTCTTTTAAAAAAAAATCTCTTTAAGGAAAGGCTGATCTGATGTCTCATGAATCGTTCATTTGAAATTTGCATGGCCAAGAACCTTGGCTCTGGCCTTAGTCTTTCCCTGTGAGGCACAAAAGCAATTTCCATATAATGGGAAAACTTTGCAAGGCTCTGGAAAGGTGATGGAGTGGATGTGGTGCAACCTAGGAGGTCATGAGAAGATGCAGTTAATTCACCAGGCTGCCTCTTGGTTTATGCAGGAGAGGAGCTGCAGAAGTATAGCCACTTCCTGTAAAAGCAGCTCACCACACCACGCCTGGTGGAGTGACTCCAGATTCATTCCAGGGCACACAAGAGCAGGTTTTAGCTTCAGGTCAGTGGTTCTAGAGTACTTTCAAATTCATCCGCTTCATCTGGCCAAGACCTTTAAATTTAATGTTATAATAGTTACATTGCAGTGATAAGCCATTAGAACCTCAGCCAAAACCTTGTTAAACTGCCGTGACCCCTCAAAAGATATAAATTCCCCTTTCCGTGATTCATGAAATGTATTAAGAGTCCCATAAATATCTCTTCCACAAATCTATTTCCTTCAGCGCGGCTGGACGCCTGGTTCACGCTGATGTATCGCTCCGAAGGACAGATTCTGTGCTTCCCGCACCACCCCGTCGCTTACTGCAGCATGTAACATTTTTAGTAAGTTGTATTTCTAGCCATGCAGGTTTCCAAGAGCAGGAACTGAGGCAGAGCTCTGCTATTTCTGAGCCATCTCCTCACCAAGACACATTGTCTGCCTGCCTTCGTCTCAGAGAGCTATGAATTGGACAGCCTGAAGATGCCGTTCATTAAATCTGCCCCATTCAACAGCAGGGCAGCTGCTACTGCTGCTGGTTTATCATCTGCCCCGGGACAATAAGCTGACCCACACATCCCGACCGATCCGATAACCCGGCTTTATTTTCCGACCCCACAACTCCACCTCCCTGCCCCCCCCGCACGGCCCA